>JANVCC010000040.1:4214814-4384738 GCA_025345505.1 Todiramphus chloris collaris
TTTCCTTGCCCTTTTCCCCTTTTTCCTTGCCCTTTTCCCCTTTTTCCTTGCCCTTTTCCCCTTTTTCCTTGCCCTTTTCCCCTTTTTCCTTGCCTTTCCTTGCCTTGAAAAATAATTTCAAGTATAGATGATTCCTCTGATAAAAAACTGCTTGAGTGCACAGATCATTATAGTTCTAGTCTTTCCTGTGCCTAAGGTTAAGGATTTGAGACCAGGTTTTAAACATTTTGTACTAGAATCCTCAATCCAGTAGCTCTTTTAGACAGTTTCCTTTTTTGCTTTGAAGACCTACTTTGGGTCCAAGGTGAATGAAAAATTTGTAGAAATATCTGCAAGAAGTGACACTACTGAGAAACTTTCCTTTGTCAGTATAAAATATACTGCTGAAATCCTAGCACTGATTACTTGAGAATCTATCCCTGACCTGCGTTTTGAATATCTGGAGCATGTTGAACGACTGCTGGCAGTCATGCTGACTTTAGCAGAACTGTGTCTCTACTGTGAAGCAATTCTGTGTGCTGCCTGCATCTCTGCGTCCAAAGTACAGATACGTTCTGTGTGCATGTCAGAATAAAACCTCAACATTCATTGATTTCCTATGGGCAAGGGGAGCAGCAGCAGCAAGAATGTTCCTATGAGTCTCTAACCCTGATGACTGGGGGACAGAGAGTATAGATTATGTCTTCCCACGGATGGTATGTAGCCACAGTGTGCATCCTGAGAGCAGGCTGCAGGATGTGTCAGCTCTGCAGTGCTGCAGGACCACTGAACTGCAGTCAGATAAGGATAAACATACTACAGTCTTTCTCTGAGAACTTTTAGCAGCTCCAGCATCGCTTAAGAGTTCATATATTGATGCCTCCATTCTCATGAAACTGCTGCTTTTATGGTTGTGTTTTATTTTTTTAATGGTAAAAGAAGCCTACAAATTCAATTAGTAGAAACTAAATTAATGACTATGAGTCTGCAGCTTATCTGGTATTTTACTTTATCTATTTTTGCCTTGAATATAATTGAAAATTTTTGTCACTTTCTTTTATCTCACTCTAATTTGCCAATATTTCTTGTCTAATCTTGCTGTCTGGAGGAGAACATGGTGCTGTAGGAGCACACCCATCAGTGCCATTTGATCATCACATGCCACCTTTGTATGTCTGGCTCTAGCTTGCTGATTATATTGTAGCCATATCATATGTTTAATTTGCTGTCCACCAGCAGTGCAGTGATCTTAGGGTATCTCAGAAGTTCCTCTGGAAGTCATCACATCAACAGTCGTTCTGGGTAGGGACATCTGGGTGCACACAAGCATCAACTGCCCTTCAGAAATTGTCATGATACGAAACACATGGGATATATTTGCTGACTGCTATCATGTGTTGTCATGGACAGCTTCTAGTTACTGGTAGTCTGGAATTGTGCTTCTCTTAGTATTTACATTTCCATGTCCACCTCAGTGTAATGATTTGGAGATGTTGCTAACGCAAATCAGGTACTTTTGAAGAGGGCACCGGGACAGATTGGTACAGAATGAGCATGGAGTATTTGTAGTAAGCCTTTTTCCGTTGTTGTCGTCGTCTCTGGTGTTACAGTACGTGATGTAAGCTCACATTTGAGACTGCTACGTGTCAAATATAAGCTAAGGAAAGAACAGAACCAGAATTGGCCTTTTTTTGTGTGATTTTTGCTACAGAGGCGGATCCACTCACATGAGCAGTGATATGCTAGAATTCAGCTACAAATGACTAACCTTCTACTTCTTTGAAGCTGTGGTTTGGACACCCCAGTGACACTGCCTCCAGTGGTGCTTTCCTCCCTGCAGTGACTAAACAGAGCATCATTTTTCTCAGAGAATCTGAATGTGCCTATAATCACATGGGAAAAAAACAAACAGTGGGGCATTTTCTTGGTTGACATCTCATGTTTGCATTCAGGCTGAAATCCTGCCTCCTCCATGACCCACGGTTACTCTGTGTGTGGGCGAAGAGCTAACTGCGGCGGCTGCACCTCTGCGCTGTGCAGGCTGCACAGCAATGCTTTCCTCCTTTCTCAGCAGGGTGGGGGCAGCAGGCAGAGGGGGGCTGGAGAGGAGCCAGGTGATGGCTCGAGGGCACTTGGCTCTTCAGAGGCAATGAAGCCCCTCTTGAGCGTTCACCGACATCAACTGCACTTTTGTTTCACTGAGTTTTGTGCCATGTGAGAGAGGGATCCCTTCTCCAGACTTTACCTGAGAGGTTGAGCACGTGACTTTAATACAAAAAGCATGTTTATGTCAGAAGGTTTCAAAAACACTTTAGTGACTTGCCTTGAACCGTGTCTGTGACACACCACTGTTCTCATTGCTTTTATCAGCAGCATCCTGAAATGCAGCAGCAGAGCACCCATTATGTACGAGGGCATGGTCTGGACTAGTAGGTGCAGGCACCAAAGGATTTGCCCAAAATATTTCATCTTGTCTTCTGTTCAAGAAGCTGGGGCTCTCATCTTTGCAAAGATGCTTTACCTTGAGATCTGGGCTCATCAACAATGTTTATATGCAGGGAGGCCACACACATTTGATGTGGAGGTGGAGGAAAGGTGCTAAAAGCCATAAGGCTGCTGATCAGTGACTTGAGAGACCCCTCTTCAAAGCCCTGCTTTGCCAGGAAACCTTATTTTACACAGTTTCCTCGGCCCTCAGTTTCTTATCAGTGAAATGGGAAAAGTAGTCCTTCCTGACTACTTGCAGTCTACTAGAATTAGCAGTGGCACTGCTGATGAGCAGGGATGGTGAGAAAATTTTAACCATCATGGGAAAAGCAGGTGAGTACCTCCTCCAGCTTTCCAGAAAATCGTGTCAGAGCTCAGATATTAAGGTGCTCAGCCCTGTTGAGGGTAACTTAAGGAGCCCCTTCAGAAGACTGTAGGACAATGCAGCTCTAAGCTTTGGTTACAGACTAGGAAATAGCATTTTGTGCATCTGGTAGAAACCTTCTGGAGATGCAAACTGCTAGCTTCTACGTGCAGGTCTTCCCCAGCATTTTGTGCTAGGTGGGATAAAGTTTTGTGTCATCTTTTATATTTTTAGAGAGGCTGGATTTTCAGATGAGAAAGAGATACTCAGACAAAATATAGGTCCTGAAGTGGCTAATCTGCAGAAAGAAACTAATGCCTGCTTTAAAAATGTACAATTTAGGCAACCCAACCTATTGACCTTCTAACTTTGGACTGCCAAGACTGCTTGCTCAGTACATCTGTTTTTCTGTGTTTTTGCCTGTAATTATGTTGTCCTCTGCAGTTACGATAGTGGTTTGTCCAGCTTTAGAAATGTTGTGTTTTGAGGTTAACTTTCCCAGGGGGTATGTTTCTTTCTTTCTTCCTTTTTTCTCCCTTTCTTCATTTTGTCAAAGCAAACAAAACATAAAATCCCACTCGGGAAACAGAAGCCAGGAAGAAACCTATTAGAAAGAGTTAAAGCACCTTGCACTGAGGGGACGCGTCTGTCAATGGGAAATACTGTATAATGTGGTTACTTGAAAATGGCAAATAGTCCTGCATCTTATTGAATGAAAAAGGACAAATGTCACAGAGCCTGATGGAAAAATAAAGATAAGGTTAGGGGTCATATGACCCAGACGTGTCCCCTGCTGTCCACGTGAAGGGCGGCTCTCCCTGCATCTTGTTGCCATTCCTGCTTTTTGGTCTGTGTGGACAAAATGATGATTTATGGCTCCTGCTGTGGGGATGGGGGGGGGGGGGGGGGGTGTGAGTTTACAGGCAGTTTCTAATTCCCGACTCCTGACTGTAAAGCAAAAATTCTTTTCATGTCTTACAAACAAGCTGTGATGTTTGGATGGTGCCACTGTAAATATTATTTGTAAAAATCACTTTGGGGACTGTTTATTCCTCATTAAAGGTCCAGTCCTGCCTGTTTGAAATTGATAGGAGTTTTGCCATTGATTTCACGGAGGAAGGATGAGACTCTTACCTCCAGTATACTCTGATGTGTCCCGCTGCAATGTTAGCAAATGCAAGGGGTGCTTACTGGGGGAAGCAAGTGGCTTTGCACTGAAACACACAAATGATATTCCCAGGATGAAGCGTCTCTCTGCAATGTCATGTCAGGGAACGTTGTGCTCTTTGGGTTGTCCAGAGGCTGCACGTGGCCTGACAGATGCAAATGGCCCTGGCCATCTTTGTCACCCTGCAGGGAAGGGCTAAAGTATGAGGTGAATTTGGTGGCTTTATGCTGGTTAAGTCTGAGTGCATTGTCCTTCCAGCCAGATGGAAAGCAATACAGTATTGGCCAGGTGTTTAAAATGGGATCTGACTAGAGACCAAAGCTTTGAATGGCAGCTCTAAATTTGAACTGTAAGTAAAGATTTCCAGTATTAAAGCTGCATATGCCATGTTGTATTTCACTTAGCAATTGAGCAGTGTCCAAATGTTATTTATTGGAAACACTGGACTTTTGCCACTGAAAAATATTTGTGGTGCTTTGGCTTTCTGAATAATTTGAAGTTTATTTGGTTTCGCCTCATCTGACTTCTTAAAAATTTTTCTTGGAAACAAACTGAATTTTAAAAAATTAATTTGATTTAAACTGAAACAACTTATTGCCTCCATTCTTCAGGGAAGAAAAAGGAGAATTCTCCCATAGAGTTCATTCTCTAGTTTTTTAGTTTCATGTTATTCTAAATAAGGAAAACTTCATAATCTTAGAACTGTAGTAGTTTAAAAAGAACATATTCACTGAAACTGTGAGCTATATTTTTACCGGCCTTAGTATTAGCAAGTTCCTAGTTCCTTCTTTTTTAGCATAAGGGCAGAAAAGTAACATGTTGACCTTCTTCTTAATCATATGAGTGAAATTTTGGGGTTGAAGCTGGTTGCCAGGAAGTCCTGTGGCCTGTATTATGTTCTGAGTAAAGCTGAATGTCGGGGTCTAACCTACTGCAAGGCTTTAGGACAGATGTAGCCATTTTTGTCTCCTCACTGCTCCATTACTATGGGTAGGTTACTACTTAAGAGTCAGCTGCTGTTTTGAATGTAGTTCTGCAAAATTAATTTAAGATTAGTGCTTTTTTTCTTTTTTCTTTTTTTTTTTTTTAATTATGAAATATATTTGTCAAGAATTCAATTTTGAGGATTGATCAGGCCAAATGTTACATGGATATAAACATTGTCTATTCAACAATGCCTGTCTCCACCAAAGGAAGACCCAGGACCCATTGTGGTTTTTAGCCCCTGTTCATTCCAAGATGAATAGACATGAGTATATCTGTTCATTAGCTCTGCTTGCAGGATTAATAATTTTTGTGTGTATGTGCATTTGTAGGAGCCATATCTTACAAAACTTCTCCAAGGTTTTTTTTTTTCCTGTGCAAACGTGGAGGTAAACAAAGAGTATTTCTAGATGGCCAAATCCCCAGTGAGGAAGAGAGCAGCAGAGATCTTAACTACTCCTGCTTCAGACCCAAAGAAAAGTGTTTCTTCCATCTAGCTCAGTTGGTTTAATAGATTACAACCTCTCCTTACAAACTATGCCTTGTCTTACTATATCCTTAGCCTATCATGATCACAGCCCTATAACTACTCTTTGATTCGCATAATCATAGTATTAATTGTACTACTAGTTCACAGTTATTTTGCAAGTTGGAAATTATTCATTCAAACTGTTTGATTAGGACTTGCAAAATAGGCTGTGATTAGAGAATTTCAGGACGCACTTGTGAATGGGTTGGCAGACAGAAAAGCAGGGCTACAATCATCATAACCAAGCAGGATACTCAGAGCTAGCTATTTCTGAACAAAAACCCCCTTACCGCCACAGTTCATGCTACATTTCCCTTTTAAGGGACAGTTTTAGATGCAAATTCATTTACAGAGGTAGATGAGATGAAATGTGCGACAGACACACCTGACTAACTCGCATTTTGTATCTCTAACGCTCAAAAGTACAATGCTTATGGTAATGAATTTTATCTATTACAAGGGAAAACAATCACCTTTGATGACATTATAGAATAAACACATTTAACAGCATGCTGAATTGCTGAAGTATCATTTTCAACGACCTCATTAGTGTCACTTAATTAAAACTTCCTGCTCTTGACTTTGATGCTGGTGCAGGCAAAAACACAGAGGGAATTGAACAAACAACAAAAAAGGGAGAGGTATCTTCTAGTGATAAATAGCAGTAGTTGCTAATGAAACCAAATTATGTACCTTTTTCCTGCAACTCCAATAAAATAATATGAAACACACAGCAACTTTGCATCAAACAAATTAATCAGCCGTCAGCAGATTCGCCTGATAATAATCTCCTGCCCTTATTGATAATTTAAGAAAAAAAGTTGTTTTTTTCTGTACACAATCATTACGTTGGTGATAATTAAAGCTTCAGCTTCAGAAATGCCATAATAACCGTTAATTAGCAGGATGCTATTTTCAACATAATTTGCTAATTAGAGAGGGAGCTTATATAGTGTACATTCCTAATTATGAAAGGGTCTTGCGCTGTAGACTCATGTGACTGGAGTGTAAATGACACCATTATGGGGGTCCTGGCAAATTTTAATTATTTATTTTTAGAGTGTATTTTATTCATAAATATTTAGCCAATTGAAGCATGTAGAGTAACTGATTTCCCTCAAAATCCCTTTCCCCGCACTGGCACAATTTCCCAATCAAATGCAAGATGCCAAGTATTTTGTTGGATAAACTCCACTAATTTCAATAAAATTAAGCTGGCAGAAAATTTTGCTCAATATATTTCCTTCATGTAGTTAGAGGACAGAGGCCAAATATTTCATCGATTGCTGCGTTCTGCTGTTCTAATTTCAGGGCAGAAATTGTGTACCTGCTGCTTAAGTAGGATAAATTTCTGTTTCCCTTTCAGAGATAGTTTTTAGTACAGGACACAAACACCACCCACCCTGTTTAACTAAGATGCTTGGGTGTCAGGTATAGGTCTTTCTTATTAAAAAAAAAAAACAACAACACAAAAACCCCACAAAACAAACAAACAAACACCAAAACAAACCACGATCAAACACAAAAAAAAAAAAAAGTATTTTTTTTGAAATAGAACTTGATTAAATACATTCTTTAATAAGAGAGAAGTGCTAGGATATGAAAAAAAACCCCCAAACTAAGATACCAGGTATATATATCCTTAAAATTAAGTATATGTTTAGTTTCAGGATCTAGGCTCATAAATGTATTAGATACATGTAATCTGTATGTCCATTTGTAGTTATATATGTATCTCCAGATATATACATATGTGCATTTATAAGTGTGTATATATATTCATTTTTAATTTACTTTTACTACAATGTAAAATCAAAATATCTGTCACCCACAGACAGATATTCTTGCTTCCTGCATTGTAGTAGTTTATTTCTTTGAACCATTTTACCTTGTTTCAAAGAAAACTATATTTCTCTTTCCCTTTAAAAGAAATGAAAACTTAATTCAATAATAAATGAGCTCCAGCTCGGCATAAGAGTCACTTAACTTAAATCTTTTTGTAGAGGTTCCCACTTAAGCAGCTTGAAAGACAGTAAATCACGTTGGGGAACGGACATCCCAGCTTCATTGCCACACTGCAGAGTGCTGAATTAATGGCCACCTCTTTAGAATGTATGGATGTGCCTCCCAGCTGCCGGGCCTGACAGTGTTATAGCTCAATTAATGTGATTTTGATGTAATTGCAGATAGGGAACATAGCGCCTAAAAATTATATTTTGCCATAAGAATTATATTTTATCATCCAGATGTGGGGATGAATATGTTAAGTAATGGGGCTTCTACTTATTTTTATTTTTTGGTGACTTATTTAACAGAGAATTATGTGGTTTAGTTGCTGCCAGTTGCAACTGCTCAAAGGTCTGCATCGGTCTGTTATGGTTGCTTGGCCTGCTGTGGCCACTATGTCAACTGATTTTGTTGTCTTATGACTTAGTGCTCATGAGATGCTGTAGGGATGTCTCCTTGGCTTACAGCAAGCAGGTAGGTGTTGGAGGTGGTTTCATCTCTGATGTAAGCATTAGTTGCTGTGATTCTGCTGCGTTCACTTGTTGACCATGAGAAGTCTTTGCTTCCTTTCAAATTAATAGAGAGAAAGGTAGGGAAGTGTTTCAGATTATTTTTTAAAGCACGCATGGCAAAGAGATGGAGAAGTAAGTTGCAGAAAGGGTTACTGAGGTTATATGGGACAACACGTTTTAGAGTGTGAGCCTTCTGGGGCAGAGGTTATCTCTTCTGTGCCCAGACAGGAAGGTTACAGGAAGTTACAGGGATAAGTGATAGTTGATTCCTGGATTGCCCTATTGCTCTGGAGGTAGAGAAATGGTAAAGTGAATTCATATCCACAGAAATCTGTATATTCACACTGGCTCATATATTTTATTAAAAAACCAAAACCATACATAAACATATTAATTTGCATTAAGGAGATAGAACAAAGCACGTGCAGAATAAACATAGGAACAGGTAAAAGCCATGCTCAAACTGCTAGGCTGAACTAGCAGGTGTTATAACAGATTTACAAAAGTAAATGATAATTTTTATTATATTATTCAGGCTTTTCCCTTCAGGTGAGCTCTGAGCTGATCAGTAATGCTCCTGATGCTTTGGTTACGAAGGATGTTCAAGATGCATGTCACCCTCTGTGACCTCAGTAAAATAAGGTCTCCTTATCCTTTTATTGCAAAGTGAAATAACACAGACTCGGACAGGTATGCAAAATAAAGGAAGCTGACCTGTTTGGTGCTTGCCCCCTTTTTTAACAGTTTCTCTGCTATTTGACTGGTTTATTTGCTGTAATTTTGGAACATCTCATTAACATTGTACTTCAGGGCAGTCCTAGTATTTTACTTGCCTGTCAGCCACCGTTTGCTAGACAGAGCGTGGGGATTTGCCGGGCACCCACAATTCGTTGTCAGCAACTGTTGTGACTGTGAATCCCCGTGCTCTGATCAGCCACTATGGTGTCTCAGCTCCTATAGGCTCCAGGACTTTGATTTCTTGTGATGTCTACAGCAAATATGTTGAAAGGCCTGGCTTCTCATCCACTTCAGCAAAGACAAATCCCCTGATATACCCTTGAAACACAATTTTGAAGGTACTTAGTTATCTAGTACTTTCAGGAGGTTTTTGATAGGTTCTCTGTTTAATACAAGTAGAGCGTTATACAGTGTCTGATATTACACGGCGCTTTCATGGGAGATGGACCAAGGCTTCTGTTTTTCCTGTTTCTCGGTACAATTCTTTCACATGCTACAGTGGGAGCAGAGGAAAAAAGCATCTTGGGAGGCAAAGGAAAAAAAGCACGAGTAACACAATTGTGAAACCTCAACAAGGGGCAGGGAGTCAAACCGTAAATCCCAAAGCCTCGTTTCGTACCCGTAGGTTTAAGGGGATGGGATCGCAACTCGCCTAGATCCTTTCACTACCTGAATCCTTTCACTACCTGCATAAGCCACAGTAAATTCATGTGGAGAAATCTTGTCTGCTAATATCCTGACTCCTGGACAGCTATGCAGGGATGGCGCCTAGTTTGCTATGCATTTAGTAAGAGATTAGCAGTAACGTGGCAATATTTCCCCCCGTGCTAACGCCGGTCCCTCCCGTTACCAGCCTTTGGCCTTGGGCTGCGAGGTCCCGCGGGGCCTCAGGGGCTGAACAGGGGTGAGGCGGACCACGAGGGAGTCGCTGTGCGTCCACGCGGTTCACACTTATAGGCTTTTCTCCACAAACCCGGCAGGACGGGGAGTCACCCCCTGCCCCGGCTCCCTGCCCGGCCCGGCAGCCCCAAGATCCGGGGGTTCGCGGAGCCCCGGCCTGCGCGCGCGCGCGGGGAGGCGGCCTCGGCGGCAGCGTCCGGGCGCAGTGCGAGGCGGCGGCCGCCAGGTGGCAGCGCAGTGCGGCCTCGCGCCGCCGCTGCCCCATTGGCCGCGGGGCCCGGAACCTTCCTCCGGGCCCCGGGTGGGCGCCATGTTGTGGGGGTCCCCCTCCTCTGCCTTACCCTGTCGGGCTTGGTACCTCCTGCCTTGGTGTTCTGCTGGGTAGTCCACTGAAAGCAGAAACGCCCCCTACCCCGTTTATGTTTTCAGGGCAGCTGCCCCGCAACTCCATGAGCTCCATAGGGGAGGCGGCTGTGTCATGGCGGGGCCGTGGGGCTGAGGTGCGGGGCCAGGCAGGAGGTGCAGGGCAATGCCAGGTGTGGCCCCTGCGTGCTCATGGCAGGGTGAAGGAAGGAAGGTGCCTGGCGCGGAGAGGAGTGAAGGCAGGCAGGTGGCACGCACCGTGCGGTCACCTGGGTTGGATGGAGGTGTGCAAAAGTTAATTCATAAAATTGATCAGTTGGGTGAGCACAGCTGATGCGGATGGGACGTATCAGGTATAAACCACAACATTGCTGTGTCCCTGTCGTTGAGTTTCAGGAGCTGGCTGGGTTGCTTAAAAATAAAAAAAAATCTGGAGGATTTCCACAGCTGGTGTACAATATGTCAGGCTGTCCTTGACTGCTGTGGTCTGTCCTGGCAAGCGGGGATGGGTAGCCAGGTAGAGATGTACCTGCCAAAGGTGCGCTTGTCACCTGAGAGTTCCCATCTGGCCAGATCCATGGCTTTTTGGGCATGTTTTTGTTGGCTGAGCGCATGAAGTTGCCGTGTTGGCAGTGCAAGTTGTGCACTGTGACTTGTACTTGCTGTTGCACTCTAAAACCAGTAAAGATATTTCAGATTATACTAACACTTTGGGTAAAGAAATGGGTACTAGTGGGGTTTGATAGTGTTAGCCGTGGCCATAAATAGAACCAAGGTTTATCATTTCATGTTTGACACCCGGGCAGATCATGTTGTCCTCTTACCTTCTTATTTTTTAAACGTAAAAAAAGTGTGATGATTTTTGTAACTTCACTTAGTTTGCCTTGGTAAGTTAGCCCAAAGAGGAAAGCAGTGCATAAGGACTAAATTTCATTATTAAATGTAAGTTTGAAGACTAATCTGTGCAGTCATTGCTGTGGCAACACCAACAACAGCAAAAGAAAAATCATTGTGTAATTACCATTCCTTCTACCACAGACTTTTAAAATTCTAGGCTTGCTCAGATTGGTTGGATTTTCTTCAACCAGTTCTTTGGGGTGAGGAAAAGGCGTGACATGTTTTAACCCAAGGCTGTTTTGGGACAGTTGTAACTCACTGAAAGCAGTTTCGCATGAGCGCTGTTTAAGCCTAGATTACACACGGTGCTTCCAGTTATCTTGTGGGCTATGTTAGATGAAATATTTAAACTGATAAAAGCCAGAAATGGCCATTTGAAAAGTTTTCATTTCTTAGCTATTAGGAATTTGCATAGGATGACAGAAAAAAAAATTATACCCATCATGGAAACAAAACTAGGTCATCTCTGGAGACTTTGATACATTTCATGAGTTAGCTGCAGGTTTTCATTTTTTCCCCACCACTTTCCATAGGCCCATGCAACCAAATTTCACATTTCTCAGCCTTCTGCTCTGTTTGGTTGTTGTACCTAGTGCAACGTATGTATGTCAATCTTTTTAGAACTTTAGTAATTTTCTTAGCTTCTTCAACCCCTTATTGTTTCAAGAGCAGTATTTTAGCCTGAGCCTTTCATTAAGGCACATTGAAGCTCCTATTTGTCATTGTTTGATAATATTGCCCATTATTATATCTCTTGTGTGGTATATATGTAGAAGGCCAAACTGGGGATCTGTTGAGGTTTCCATAATACACTGAAGAGCTGATCCATTTTCTGTAGAAAAATAGTTTGAAGCATTTTTTGACAGGGAACTGGATGAAAACTTGGTTTTTGGGGGAATTCCAGCAAAGAGTTGATTGTGACCTCTGATGCTCTGTAGTGTCAAGGACAGATGGGAAGATGGTATGAATCAATATATGTCAACCGCACAGATGGTACAGTCATGCCGTGTCCATATCCTGATCTTCAATCCCTTTGAAACAGAAATTAATAATCCCTTCATTATAAGCAATAGCTGCCAACCAGCTGAAAGAATAGACTGTAACTTAAGGTGAAATTCTCTGCAAGGTTTCTTTGCAACAAGGAAGCTTGATTGAATGTTGGTTTTAAAAAGTGGGCTTGGGATTGGTATTGACCTCTCTTCTGGGACTGAAGGACCTTAAAGGTAAAAGGGCTGCAGGGCAGGCAAGGAGTATAGGGAACACAGCACCAGCCACTGAGTATCAGTGCAAGAGGAGACCTGGGACATGGAAGCCTACGAGGTGACAGAGCAGCCCCACCTCTTCCCCTGGAGAGATTCTTGGGCCTGAGGAGAGCGGCTCTGCCCTGTGCTGAGCGGCTGGAGATGTTAGCTCATTTTCAATGCCCGCTACAAGATGATAGCAACACGTGGCTGTTGAAAATAAAATCTGGGAAACTTGTGACACTTGTCTGATGACCAGATCCTCACTGAAAGATGCTAGTGCTGCTATTGCAATTTTATCATGCTTTTCCAAAAGGCCCTGCTTTTGTAGACATGCAGTCACTTGAGAATTGTCGTTAATTACTGTTTATGCCTGTCTGTTTTTAAAGCTGTAATCTCCACAGCTATAAAGAAAACCAAACTATCTCACAAAAAAAAAAAAAAAAAAAGAACTACTCTTTAGGCTCAGAAGAGCAGAGGACAGCTAAGAAGACAGTCCAGTTTCTAAAGTTTCAACCACTCTTCTGACTTGAGTGCAATCCAGCACTGGTGTCAGTTGTGGGGGTACCGGATGGCAGTAGAAGCCAAAGGAATGGGCTGAGTTGGCTTCTTGCACACTCGGGGAGCTCTTCGTGTGTAAGTTTTCTACATTGTGCTGTTTAGTGGAAGAGTACCAGTTTGTCCTTGTCTTTACTTTTAGCAGCAAACAAGGCCTGATATTAAAGGCCATAGTTTGAAGGAGAATATATAATATAATCAGCTACTGCAACCCACCAAAACGAGTATTGGCACGCCTGCACAGCCTTCACTGGTAATGATGAATTCAGTATTCACCACATGGACTAATTAATGCACTATAACATCTCCCAGTGCAATTTGCAAGTCACAGATTGCATTAGGTGATACAAATGACTCATTTGTGAACCTGAAGGATGACCTTTGGCAGGACTAACTTCTGACCTCAGAAATATTAAAGAAAGGTTATTTCACCTTGCCATTGTCTCCAAATGCCAAAATAGCCCAATTAAAAACCTTGACATGGAACCATAGGAGCAGATGCGAGTCCTAAAGGGCATTAATTATTTTCAGTGTCAGCTGGTTGTATAACTGAGGCCAAATGAGAGTTTGGAAAGCTATTAAGCCCCTGTCTTACATGGATTGGGTCTAAGGTTTGAATTGAAAATAGTGTGTGGTTTTCATTTGGGTAAGATACACTGTGTTACAAGGGCAGGTTGTTCCGTTGAGAGGTGTGAGCTACCTTTCTATGCAGTAACTGTTAGATGATCTTTAAAAATGTACCCCTTCAGTAATAATAATCCATCACAGCTTCAATATTTATGAAATAATCATTAGTGACCATGCTGCGAGGTCGAAATCCTGTGCATATGTTCAGCATTGTTTCCTTGTGTGCTGTTCTCACCCTCCCTCCCTGGCCACTGATCTTGTTGTGTGTGCGCTTTTTTTCCAAATGCTGTGACAGATGAAGATATTGCACCAAAACTAAGTTCCCATATGGCTAATTTCTACATTTGTTTTAACAACACACAGATTTAAAACAAATGAAAACACAAAGACTTGAGTAATCTTGGCATTCTTTCCAGGGCTCTGTAATTTCTTCCTCCAGGTGGGCTTTTATTGACACATACCGAAATGCCTTGATGTGTCTTAAAAAAGAAACTAGTCAGACCGTAATTTACTCAAAGACTTTCATTTGTTTGGGGCAAAGCCTTGTATAACACTCACCCTATTTCAACCTTCCCAGCCTCAACAGTTTGAAAATGATTCATTTTCTTAGCTCAGCAAACAATGAAGAAAAAACTAAATACATTTAAGGAGCATGAATAAATAAGCTTGTTATTTACATCCATATCCAGAAGGGTTTATGACACTAAAATCTGCATTGGAGTTGGTTTTTTTTTTTTATTTTCTATTTCCTCTTGCCATGATTGTCTCAGCATTAGTCACAAAGAGGAGCAAATGGTTCTTGGTTGCCACAATAATAGGAATAAAATAAGAATAGATAGGTCCTATTTGATAGAATGGTTACTGATATCCCCCAAGGGAAAAACTTCCAAACTTCAGTTACTTTCCCAGCAGATACTTTTTCTCACCTGCTGGGGGTTGCTCTTTACCATCATAATGCTGAAGCTCTACCAGGAGAATATAATATTTATGCTTCCCATTTATGTGACAGAGATGTAAGTAGAGGCATTTTTCTGTCCAACATGTTGGTTAGTCCTTCAGCTACATCTCTGATGTTGTTCCTAATTGTTTAGTGGATGGTTTGGTCTTACTCCACTATGGAACCTAGAAAGAAACTCTCCTGTGTTATGTGAATGAGTGAATGAATGAATGAATGAATGAAAAGATGGAATGAAATAAAACATTGCACTAGGAATTTTTAGCCGTGCTTTAGCTGATTTCTTCATTAAGATGGGTCCTCACCTTCATTTATATGTACTAAAAGATGCTACAAACTCAGAATGGAAGAGTTTCCCAATTGTTTTGTGCCATTTTGTATTTACTTATCCAGATAATCCTGGTTCGGTCTTCACATATCAAGATGGGTAATGCTATTTGATCTCCTGCTTTTAAAATGGTAGATGTCTCGGGGAGGGGGAAGTATGGTCTTTTGATCTAGTCACAGGACTTCTTAACTTCACTGTTTGCATTGTATTATTAGCTTTACTGTAGTCACATGGTGAATTAGAGGCATCATACTGCCTTGTTTATCTGTTCCTAAGTTGGTGTAATAATGCTCCCTTAGATTTCCTAAAATGGCTGCTGGATTCTTAAAGGATATCTCTTAGGAAGATTGGGGCAAATGTTTATAAAAGTTGGAAGAAAGTGAAAAGGGGCATGATGGAGTTGCATATAATTTCCACATCTCATTAAGGAGTGAAGTCAGTGGCTTAAATGTAACCTTTCTTATTTTTACGTGCATGACTGGTAATTCAGTGTTTTCTTATGCAAGTCTGCTGTGACTTACTGCTTGCAAAGGATGCTTCTCCTTAGCCATAGTGAAACCAGTAAGGAGAAGAAAAAAAAAAAAGTTTAAAAGGGCAGTGAAAGGAAGGTAGAAACAGATACAAAAAAAGAGCATAGCTTTGTTGAAATTAGTGCTTGTTCTATGAACAGTGGAACTAATGAAACTAAACCCTGTTTTTCTACAGATTTGTATTGTTTCCTGTGCTCCTTTATCACAATAACTTCATTCATCATGTTCACTTGTCATCGTAATGCTCTTTGATCACAGACATAACCTTTATAGCCCTCACTCCAATACTCTCACTACTTTCCTATGAACCTAAGTTTCACCGCAAACATCCAGACCTCTCCTGCCTTCCTTGTAACCGTCCCTTAGCTGTGCTCCTCACCTCCTGTGCTCCCTTCCCACTGGGCTGTGCAAGGATGCACTTGCTGCTTGTCTGGTTGAGTTGTACCCATCTTTCCTTCCACAGGAGAACTTGCTTTTCCTGCCAAGTCATGCATTTTCATGAATATAGCAAAACTTTGTTGATACTTGTGTAGAGAATGGACAAAGGGTTAAAACTATTAGGGGGAGGGACTCATGAGCAGACAATGTGATCTCACAGATCCTCATTTCCTTAGGAAATGAGACTTTAAAAAAAAAAGCCTGATTGCCTCAGGGGAAGAAGACAGGAAACTGGCCCACTGGCCAATTATGGCATTGTTTTCTTTGTTATGTGGTTTATTTGCCATACTGATGAGCACAGTACAAAGATCTGAGCACAGTAGTTGGGTAGGTCTGATTCTGCTCAGTGCAGGTAGTACCTGCCTTTTCTGAAACAGGCTAAGATGGCTACATAAGAATATAGGTCAGGGTTAGTAAAGTGAACTTATTTCTGGCTTTGCAAATTCTAATAATGTCTACCTATAATAACACCTGTGTTTGCAGGATTTCAGTTCCAAAAAGACTTTTCCAGATGCTTCTACTTTTGACAAATGTTACCTCCTCTGTTGAAATGTTCTGCATTAGGCGAGTTCTGAACATTATCAGAAAGCTTGATTAAAAAATGAGGTATTGTTTTCTTTACTATGTGAACACATACATTTTACTCAAAGTTGAGGCCTTCCTGTAGGTAGTGCTGGTGGCTTGGTGATTAGAGTGTATGAAGCTGAAATTTAGCAGAGATGTAGTCCCTAGGTCACTGAAGTGTCTTTCAGTGATTTGTTGAAAATCTGTTTTGAGTTCTCAGTGCTGTCATGGTTTAAAAACATACCTTGCTCATGCACACTGGCTTTTGTTATACAATAGCAGGCTTTTACAAACGATCTCCCAGAATCCCCTGGCATGGTGCCTCTGTGCAGACGAAGGGTAGTCTCATTCAGCATGCAATTTCACCATTTTCGGCTTGGGTTGTTTGCAAAATATAAAAGGCCAGATTGCATTGGATTCCATTTATACTGTGTGGGTGTATCCAGGATGTGCACTATCAGGATGTTTGGAGAGAGATCGTACTCTGAAGTTGTATTCAGAATTGTTCCACTGGGTGCACGAGGGTGATGTGGAACACTTGCATACAATAAATGCTATAAGCAATGTATAAAATATGACATAGTTCCGTAAGAGAGGTGAATGATGCATATGGAGTCAAGCTCGTTTTTAGAAGAGCATCTTTGTAAGAAGACAGACCGAAGGCTAAAGAAAAGTTATCCTGATTTCACACTATCCATTTTGTGACAGGATAGCATATCCAGATGAACTTTTAATTCAAAAAATAAACTCATTTGGGAAACTTAATATCTTCAGACCTTGCCACAGATTTGATATTTTTACTAAGATTCACCTACATTACTCACATTTCGGCGCGTGAGGTAGATGATCAAAATTGCAGCCTGTGTGTGCTGATGGGTGTACTGATTTAAAATGCCATTATGGGCAACTTTTGCATTGGATGACATCCTCCCTGACCCCCAAGGCTAATGGAATTACAGAGGGAGTGGTGTATTAGCCCAGAGTTTTGGCCTACAGTCATCTTTCCCATTTGTGGCAGAATGGCATTGATGTCAGTGAACACATGGGTTGAGGGAAATGATGGCATCAGAGTTGGGGGTTTTCTTGGGTGTGTAGTGGCTAGCTTTTAAAAATTGCTTTTCTCATAAAACTGAAACTGATACATTAACATTCTCCTGCTTTCGATTAGCAAAAGCACATTTGAAAAAAATATATATTGCTGGCCAATTGCATGGTAGATGATAGGAAGAAAAAGGATGGAAAACCAGGTGTAGTGAGTACGTTTTTTAACCAGTGGAAATACAACATAAAATAGTGCCTGTGGTACATTATATAAACTGTGTTCCACCTGGATTGCATTGTCCCTTTCTTACATTTATGGTGTGAACATTTTTTCCCTCTCTGGAAGCAGCTGGAAAGTGTAAATTTCAGGTTTAAGTAAGTGCGTGTTCTTGCTTGTGGATCTTTTTTTTCCTTCTTCTCCCCCCCTCCCCCCTAGAGTGGGCAATGCCATGACTGCGTTTTGGAGAAGGCTATCATGACCAAACTAGTATTTATCACCCCACTACACTGTCCCTTTAAATAAAGCATGCAGAGTTCACTTTCTGAAGTTCATTAGCTTGTGTTATCAATAATTTAGGATAATATTCCAGTGGTGCCTAAGTGCCTGGACCACCTTATTTTCCCTGTCAGCTTTCTCATACCCTAGCAGTCCAGTGAACTTGATAAGTGTCCCATCATCCTGTTAATCAAATTACTTATGAACCAAAATTGACAGTTTTCATTAATTATAAAGGATTATTCTAATTGCAATTCAAATTTATTCATTTAGAACAGACGGCATTCAGTAATATTTCAGGAAATTTGCATATTAAATGGAGAGGGTCGTCCATTAAGTATGGTAATGTATGCATATTTCCTTATTTTTAACTTCTGGGCCATATGCACTGCTGCTACTTCAGCAGGTGAAAAACCAGAACGTGCTTAATTTGTTCAACAAACATGGGGGCCACCGCACATCTTTTGGCACTAACCACCATTGTCCTTCTTCCTTTTTATTCCTCCCTCTCTCACTCCCAAAATAACTTGTATCCTTCGAAGAAACTTTTGATAAGCCTGTTTTTAAATAAAAATATTTTTTTTAATTTTTTTTTTTTTCTAAATGGTAGGCACAGCTGGTTGGGGTTGATTGAAATGTTTTGCCATCGAAGCTGTGTTCATTAATTTCTTCAAGATGCTGAAGCAGGCATTAAGGATGCCTGCTGGAGTCCTTCCCAGTGTCATGTGGAACAGCGAGGGGGCTAATCGTCAGCCTTGTAACATCAACTGGTTACCCCCCTTGTGCGATATGAACCTTTCCCCTCCAGTGAAAAATGAACCTGTCTGAGACAAAAGCACAAGCTATGCATGCAATGAGACAATGTCATTATTCAAACCTATATAAGGCTGTGCTCCCAGATCATTAAGAATCATATCTTCATGATATTAATAAGCACCTACCTTAAATCTGTTGCTAAAGTTACATGCAGGTATATTTATATCTATCCCCTCGTTGATGGTATTCTAGATTAGGGATATGAAAGCTAGTCTATAGGATACTCACATGATTGACTTTCAAACTGCTAAACTGCTTGTTCACCTAATGTGGAAATTGTGTTGTTACGTATCACATGATCCAGACAGCAATAGTTCAGTTAACATACCTAGAAATTATTGCCATCTTGTCTTAATGATTTTAGTAAAACATCTGTCAGCTCATTCATCTTAAAAAAACCAAAACCAAACTTCTCTTGGAAAAATACATTGCTCATTTAACTTGTTTTTAAGCAGGTTTCTTTCATTTTCTAGAGTGAAATGATCTTGGGTGTTTCTATTTGCAGTTTTTTTATTTTTGTTGGACACATTTGCTTCAGGCTGTTTACATATGTTAAGTCATTTTTTAAACTGTCATATTGATTGAAAGGTACTCTAATAGCAGTGTGGAAATTACAAGTGTGGTTTTTGAGCAGAAAGTGAAATTCGAATGGATGGAGTGTGTACTGCAAATGTTAATTATCTCGTGTTACCCTTTTTCTGCACTTTTTTTTGTATTCAGAGAAAGCATCAGGTAGGAGTGCATCTTGAGCATCTACGTTGATGTATTTCTAGGACGAAGTTTAAAGCACATGCTTAAATACTTTGCTGTGCTGGGATCATGGGCAGGAAATGAAAATAGTATTGAAAAACTATTAGCTTTGATTTTCTACATGAACTCTCAAACTCACAAAGGGCTATATTGTCTTTGTAAGAGTTCTTTATTATTGGTGAGGTATCTGACCAATATTTTGGAGATAAGGAGGGGTTGCTGGTTAGAGGGAGACATGGGTAAAATACTACAACCCATTTGAGAGACTGCAGGTAGCTTTAAGTTACCATTACAGTGTATGGACTCGAGTCCTTGTTTCTGGAGAAGTTTGGCCATCCTGTAAAGTACTCTTCAGTGCTGGCCAGTTGCCCTTTGGCAGATTTGGAGTTCTTGAAACAAACCTCAGATTTTGTTGCCACTTCTGCTCTGCCCTGGACTTTGTATCCGTGGGGGAGAAGCTGATCTTCTGCTTTGGGATGAGACTTGCCAGGAGTCAACAAAGTGTCTGGAACTCAGGAGGAGGGGTTATTCTTTATATTGTGTATACTTACAAGTGCCTCACTATGTGTGCAATCCATATGCCGTGTCATATCCTGATTTTTTTGGTCGCTGTTTTGCACCCTTTGGTAAGGGCACATGTTCCCTGCATTCAGTCTACCTGTGGGGCAAGTTCAACACAGTAGGTTTACAGCATGCACACAGAGCAACTTCAGTGCAGGATCAGCGATGTCAGCCTGTTGGTCCTTGTGAACCTGTACCTGTTCATCTGTCCTGGGCTCTCCGATTGTGACATTTATGATCTTGGCCCTATTCACAGTTCCCTAGGCCAAATGCTCTTTCCAGTCAGCTTTGGTAGGCTTATTGATACATGATCTGCCTTTCCGAAATGCACAAAGAAGATGGTGTCAGCACTGTACAACTCTCATCTCTGCTTGCTGGGTCCTTCTTGGGAGACAAGTCCAGTTTCCTGACTGTACAGATAAAAAAAAAAAAAAAGAAAAGAAAAAAACAAACCCCAAAAATCTTTTTAGACTGGTATGACAAATTCCCTTCAGGCAAAAGAACCTTAATGTAGTAGATTTCTCCAAAGTTCTAATTTATTTGATCTCAAAATCATTGAAAAAACCTATCCCTGGTTAGCATTAGTGAGACTTCAGCTGGATGGTTGTTGTATAGACAGTTGACTGTGCTTTACAAATAACAGATCTGCTGAAAATATTCCCCTCCTTTCTGTTTGTATTCTGATTTCACTCTTTGATATTTGCTAATGTATTCACAATTACTAGAACTTAATTTAATTTAAAGTCTGCAGGCTTGGGAAGCACATGATCGTAGTATTTGTCCTCTGGCTGACAGTTTTTTTCTCTGCATTTAAGAGGCATTTGTAAATTGTCCCTGGTCTTTATACTTCCCAGCCCAGAGGTGGATTTCCCTATTCACTCAGGGGGGGGGCGGGGGGGGGGGGAGCATAGCTTAAACATGCAGTTATTTCAAGGCAATACAGACTTCTATTCTTGTGTTAGTTATATGCATTTTTCTTTTCATCCCCTGCTTATCTATATGTAGTGTTCTTTTTTATTTGCATAGTGTGCATGTAAAACTTCTGAAAGTAATGGAAGGTAGGTATCCTGCTACAAGTGTAGCAGGATAGGTGGAATGAGCCAGGAAATTTTGGTATTTGTGTTGTTTAATTTTCTCACCTTTGCATTTATAGAAGTGATTTATGCCAAACTTTTCAGAATCTCTTTTTAGGTTGTATAACTTTTTAAAGTCAGGAGAATGTGTAAAATTTTATTGTAATGAAAAGGTTTTTTTCAATTAGCTGTATTTAGGCACTGAAAATTTTCACCCCAGAATTTCCAGGATTTGCATGCTATGCCACAAGCTAGTTTAGATTTTTAATTAAAAGAGCAGATGTTTTTTTGAAAGAAATATGTATGCTATTGCTGATGTATAGCTTTTACAGAAGCCAGGTTTTTGGCCTTGCAACCATGATGATATTTTATTCTGTACACCCTATAAAGAACAGAAATACTCTTGATACTCCACTTTTGATGTAGTAGACTTCTGCATTATGTATGTCCCTGCATGCATCTAGTCAGCAGACCATTCAGAAGAAGAGGGGCTGTGTCCATGCTTAGTGGTGCATATAAGTTATGGTATTAGCAGTGTGTCAGGAGAGGTACAAATTACGATAGGGCTCCACAACTGTTCTGGCATACTTGGAATTTTAGAAGAGCTCATTAAGGTACAAAACCAATACATGAAGTTGTTGAAAATGCTGTCTGTGCTTCATTTTGCCTTAAAAATTAGAGTTTCCGATTAATATCTGAAGGAAACTCTTATTTGCTCAGCTTCCGATTTTCTGTACATTATAAAGAGGGGCATAAAATGGACAGGTCCTGAGAAAGCAAACTTGAATTCTCAGATGAGGAACAGGACCTTCTTCACGCTCATACACCCCTGCACATATTATGTGCAAAGACCAAGACCATTTGTTCTAAGAAATATTTAAAAAATGGGAAAATTACCAGGTATTGCTGGGATTAGTCAGAAAGTACATATTAATACATTTTTTATTATGAAAAGGAAATCGTATTTAAATAAAATATATGGTTTTTAAAAAGTCGTATCTGCCTCAGTGATTAAACATATATGTCTTAACTCCTGTAATTTCATCAAGGTAGTTCAGGCTCACAGGACTTTTTGAGACTGGTGCTAAGAAGCAGAGACAGTAAGAGTTTCTCCTTTTGCCTTTGCCTTCCTCTCCTGTTCTGCTGACCTTTCCTCTTCCTTTTCTAATTTTATATATTTTTTTTAATTATTGACAAATGGGTTGTGTGCAAAACACACAACTGAGCAAATGAGTGTGGATAATATTTTGAATCTTTAGTTACTATGTTTATGACGTAGCAAATTCTATGTTCCTAATTCAGATTTACATAGTCTTACGTATTACTGACATCAGTGTGCACGAAAGTGAAGAAAAGATTAGATACCCAGATATACGCATGTACGTCCTTACTCCAGATACTCTGCCAAACCAATCCTCTGTTCATGAGATTTGAGTAGGAAAATCTTTGCTTACCTGTGAGGCAATCTGATTATTCCCTGAAGCTTAGGCTTTTTGTGCCTGTTTTCAGCGTGAAGCATCACCACTGCTTTTACAAATCATGAAAATTAGCCAGCCCTTTCTAGCATCTTGGTTTAGGGTTTTGTGCTGTTTTGCGGGCAGCACATGATCTTGAAATGCAGACATTTGACGATGAAATGATTTCACTGGCTGTGCAAGCCAGTAGAGAATTTTGGTGAAGAGGCATGTAGTGTAAGGTTACTAGATGGGGTCTCAGGTGAGTCCCTGCTCCAGTATAGATTTCTAATGCATTTTTGAGAAGCCATTTCACATCTCTGAGCTCTGACTCCCAATGCCTTGCTTGCAGGTTATGTATCTCTACATCCTCCACCCAACTATCTAGGTGTCAAGTTCTTTTTGTCAAGGATTGTCTGTATTTGTGTTTTTGCATGACACAGTGAGGTTTGACTATTGTTTGCAGTGACTGTAGGTTCTTCTGCATTACCCTTAGTGGCAGCGACCCCAACTGAGGCATAACAGCTGAGATTCAGACCACTGGTTGTTGCATTGATGCAACATAGCAGGTGACACATTAGAGGGCACAACTTTTTGGGTGCATTTAACTGTTCAGTGTCATGTATGACAAGAAGCATCATGTTTCACTTTGTCGTTTGGTTTGCTGCTACTGATGAGTTTTCTTTCCTAATGTGGCATAATATTAATGTTTCTGCCTGACAACTTCCAAGCCTGGGGGTCAGAGCTCATGTTTCACCACACGAGACACCCAGCTATAAATCTTTTTAAATAATACAGAAGGCAGGATGGGGTCACTGCAGAAAAAGCCAGCCAGTCTGAACGAAGTGGCATTGATGCATGGAAGAAAGCAAGTAGATCTGGTTGGCATTGGATAGACAATGTTCTGAAGAAGTGTTTCTTATGGAAGGATTACATGCTTGTTTTTATGCTGAAAAATTCCTACTCTTAATTCCAGTCTGTTACAAGGTTTATTAAGTCATCTTGACTGTGCCCCTTTTTTATTAGTGTTCAGAATACTGAAAGCATGGTATGGGACATTCATGCATGTATAATGGCCACTGTGTGTAATTGCTATGAGCTGGTAGCAAGCAGTTGATTACTGGTGGCTGAAAATAAATGTACGAAATAGCTGTATGTTACTTTTTTTTTTTTTTAATAGAAAAATCCAAAGGAAAAATCTCCATCTATAGCATTAGTAAATACAGCCTAAGCTAATCCCATCCAGTGTCTGTAGATGCAAAAACATCACAGATAGTTTCAGGATGTGAACCACGGATTGATAATAGATCTGTATTTACTCACTTCCCACTATGTGTTTTATACTGCTGCTTATATTTGCATGATGGATGTAATATGTACCTGTCCTTAGTATCATCTGAGCAGTACAGGGCAGGTTTTGCTACACTAGATGTTTGCTTACAGGATCTACACAAGACCATGGGGACCATGCGAGGCATAAAACCACCATTGCACTTCTAAACTTATTTTATTTTTCAGACAGTGGCTTTATGATTGTGTATTCTTCTAGTTAAATGGAAATTGGTGGTTTCTTTTGTAGTAGTAATAACAATAAAAATAACCATCTTTTTGTAGCATTATTGACATTATTTCATGGCATATTCCATATGTATGGAACACAATGATGAAAAAGCAGAACCATGTTCTTTAATAAAAGCCACTGTATTTGATGCTAAGGGTGTCATTGAGGCTATCTGGCTTTTGTCCTCCCCTCTTAAGGAAAGCTCTAGTTCTGAGAACTAATGGCTGAGTTAGTTTTTCAGACAAATGACAAATAAAACTTCTTAGGACAAGAATTTTTCTCTCCTATATGCACATACAACATTGCATTTTAATGCCACTTCTTTATATGTGTTTTTGTCCTCTCTATTCCTGCCAGTGACTGGGTGCATGAGTCAATCTTTCAGGCTCTCCCCAGAAGTTCCACATCTTCCCAGACAACAGTCCAGGGAAAATGCCCTGTAGTATCAGTTGTCTTTGTTGTTTGCATAATCATTGGCCAGCCTGTGCCTTTTCCTGCTGGGTGAGACAAATCCAAGGTAGCTAGCACCTGTATATCTGTTGAAGAGAAAGAGAAATTCATTGACAGGAGACAGCACAGGAAGCTGATGAAGCAGCACGATGGTAAGAACAGGGTAGCTTGAAGGACAATGCTTTTTTTATAAAAGGAAAATGGGGAAATAGGATGGAGGACAAAGATGAGAAAAATAGACTGATAGCTAACAGCTTTACTTAATTGTTACTGTAATGAGTTTTGGCTTGTGGGTAAGGAGAGGTGCTATTCTATCATCTTCAAGTGCAGCTAAGGAAAGTGTGACATCCTAATTTTGGAACAAATCACACAGGGAAGAAGGACTGTTAAGCTAATGTGCGGGAGAGGAGAATGGCAGACAGCACTCAGTAATTCTTGTGTGCTTGCTTTGCTGGCCTGGAACCCAAAAGCAATGTCACTCAGGCAGCTACACAAAGTGGGTGCTGTGGATAGAAGGGAATCAAAGCAATATCTTAAAGCACTTAGCTTTACTTTAATGTCTCTCTTCCCATCATTCCTTACCTCTTCTCTTTCTTCTTAAAGGGAGCAGGCCATGTACTAGATTGCTGGTAGTTTTGGGTCTTGACCCTGTAATCTTCTCCTGTGTGGAATGTTGTATGCCCCAGCAGCATCCTGGAACAAAACCAGATTGCGAGTCCTAAGCTGGTACATGGCAGTGCATTGGATGCAGTGTGGATAACAAGGTGGGGGGCAGAGCTCTCGCCTTTGCTTTGGGTGTTTGGTCTCTTTCTGGTTGATCTTTTACTTAGAATATCAATCATAATAGTTCCACATGTAAAGCAAGTATTTGCAGAAACTTTTTCATGGAAAGCAACACTTAAAACCTAGGTATTTATTATTATGATCAATTCTTGGTCTAATGTATTTCTGAAGAAGAAATTTGAAACTTTGATGAAAGCAGTTCCTTTCCCTCTGCCCCATTTGCTCAAATTAATTAACATTATGACTGTGCCATTTTATGCATACACACTTAATAATCTCTGGAGAATAGATTAGTCTAATATTATTTACTTACAAAGATCAGTTTTGATAGGATTGTAAGTGCAAACACTCTTGCTTGTAATCAACAATTCCTGCTACTCCGAATTCTTGCATCTTCAACTAAAACATCTATTACACAGGCCACCTGTGGTGATAAGTGAATCTTGTCTGTGAAATTATTTTAAACACTCTCAATTCACTAAAAACATGTATTTATTCTCTGCATTTGTAAGCTGCACGCATCATTCCTCCCTCCCCCATACTTGGTTCCTCTGCAATATCAAATTACTCCTAAATCATTTGTGTGTAAGATGTCTGCTTTAGAAAAAGAGGTACATAACTAGAAGTCGCCTTTTTGTGTTTCCTCTTCTCCATCTCTTTTTTTTTTTGGTGCTCCTTTACAGCGCTTTCTGTATTTCATAGTGCAGGTGGCAATAAACACCAGGCAGGTGTAGAGCTCCCAAGGCATATGTTGTAGGTGGGGCAGTGAAGATCTCACTTAGGACTCAGTCTGAAATGAAGCATGAAAGAGCTCTCAGTGGGTGGAGGTGGTCATTAGCAATGTGACTGCTGCAGTGAAAACCGGCAGAGTCTGCACTGACACGGGCAAATCTGGTTTACAGGGTGTTAATACTGAGCATTTCTGCTGGTGGGAGAGGGGATTTTTGCCAGAAGGTGCAGTCAGTAATGCTGCTGGTTTTTGCTGTGTTGGTGCTCTGGGAGTATGTGGCATGGCTCTACTTGCTGTTATCTCCAAATCATCTATCTGAAATGATCAAGCTCTGTGCTCACTGTGTGTCCTAAACTTCTGGAGCCAGATCTTGTTAATTGGGCTAACAAGATGAGCCCTTTGCAGCAAGGGCTGTTATCTGAGCTAAGAATTTTGGGTGGGAAAAGCTCATTGTTGCAGGGATAAAGAAAAGAGGTTAGCAGAGAGTTTCCTCTTTGCTTCATCAGTGAGGACTTTCTTCACTGTTATTCCCAACTCCTGCAAGTGCTTGATCCATACATCCCTTCTGGTTCTGCAGTCCCTTCTGTCTTCACACCGGTAGTGGTGGGTGCATGCTGAAAGATGACAATTCCTGCGTGCGGGCAGCTCTCCAGCAGGCCAAAGTGTGTGTGGCAGTGGCCTGGCCTGTTTCACTACCAAGTAAAAAAAATGGGTTTGTAGTTGTTTAATAAAGCAGGAGACAAATGTTGCCCCTGTGCAAAGAGGCTGAATTACATACTTCATGGACCAAATTAGTATCACAATGCTTTGCTTTGTTCAAGAGGTGATATGCATTTACAGGCCCATTTTTCAGCAAGATAAATATGACATACGCCAAGACTTCCCTGAAGTAAATAGTGTAAATAATAAAAGACTCTGCCAAGGAAAGCTGAGAAATGACTTAATCCTCGCCCATTTATACTGTAATGCCAAAATGCCACTGACCAAATTGTAGAACAAACTGCCCATTTAATCAGCCTTCCCTGATGTTACAGAACACGTCTTCATATCTAGTGATATTCAGTGTTCTTTCATTTAGTTATTAAGCCTTTGAGTTTAACCGTGCATCCAGACTGGACTATTTGAAAGTGTTGGAGTACTGCTTTGTTTGTAGATTTAATTATTTTTTTTTAAACTTTTTTTGAGGTAAAAAAAGTCAATTAATATACCCTTTAAAAGCAACAACCTTTTATTAAAGGAGTTGTTGTACCCTAGATATTTTTTTCCTTATTTTTATTTCTGCTTTGTTAAATCCTTTTCTTCTTTCTTTGGCACCCAGGGCCTGCCAGCCTGGACAGAAATGATTAAAAGACTGTGTAAACATGTAGGATGGGATTTTCAAAAGTGTTCAATATTGGCCTAGCTGGGGAGCATTGCCATTGAACAGTTATGTGAATGCTGAAGGCTTTTGAAAACGCCACTCTTAAAGTATCAGTGTTTTAACAGAGAACCTCCTTTGACACGGTTGCTCATCACAGGGCACACTCTGCATGTGTGACATCTTTAGTTACTGACAGTCGAGCCTGTAACAATGAGACGTGGTCTTTGTTGGAACCCCACTGTGGTTTGCTTTTAAAATAGTCTAATAAGGGGATTGGAAGGCTGAATGTGGGGAACTTTAGATGGCAATTTGGGATTTAATCGGGAGAAGGGTGATTGCCTTTGGTTTCCAGCCACTAACTTTTGTGGCTTGAGTTAAGCCTTTAGAGGTTGGGGAAAGACAGCCAACAGAAGGCAGTCAGCTCCTTTCAGGATTGGAGCATGAGCTCTGACCAGAATAGGAATAATTTGCTTCCCAGGAAGAGTTGTAATTTAAACTATGTCCATGAAATCAGGAATACCTCAGAAAACTGTTTGCTTGTATGCAGTGGAAATGTTCTTACTGGTAAAGAGTTTACCTGATTGAAGAGCGAGGGAGCTGAATTTATAATTATATCAAAGCATTAATAAACCCCGTATTTTTCAACTAATCAGTTCTCTTCTCAATGACATGAAAACAGCTCATCATGCACTCTCACACCTCTGGAGAGGCCCAGTGTAAGCTGACAATGAGAACTCAGTTCATGAAGGGTGATTTAGTCATGATATAGTGGCTCTCAATCTGTGTGTTTGCCAGTGAGGACCACACACATGAGCAAGAAAGAGACATGCTTGCTCCTGCTATCTTGTGGTGTAAATGGATAAAAGTGATATGGAGGTCAGGGGTGCTATGATGGTATAAATCTGTATAAGAACAGAAATGGGCTTAGTCATATATCACAGATCAAAAGAAAAAAAATCAGTCCTTCAGTACCCATAGCTGTAAAAAAAAATAACTGAATTTGGGGATGGGTTATATAAATGGGTTCTATTTCTGGCTTTTGGAAAGTAAAGAAAGGCCCTTATGCAATATCAGCATGTGATGAATAGAGGGCTCAATGCTGCTGTGAGGAGAATGGTGTTCTCAGCTTGGCATCTGATTTCTGAGATCCTCTCCAGTGAAGATTGATTGATTTATTTTATTTTATTTTTAAATTTTTTTTTTCCTGGAGACTGAAGTAAATAAAAATAAGAACTTAGGCTATACCAGCAGAACAAGAACTGTTAATAGATGCTTATGGTATGGAAATTTCCCTCTGAATCCTCTTATCTTCTATTTGTAAACAGGGCTGAACATAGTTCTGTGCAGACATTTCACAGTAGGTGCCTTCTGACAACTTTGCAATTTTCCTAACCTAATGAATAAAAGACTGTTCCACCTGGCATAATTCAAGAACATAAGTTTTGTTATTGTAGATAACAGGTTTGTGCTGGAGAAAACATGATTAAATGCAGTCTTTTTCCTGGAAAACTTATAACTTAGCTCCCTTTTCCTACATTGGATTCCTTATGCTGAGCAGAAGGCTTCCAATTTGAATGCAGTACCCCACTGCCAGATCAGGGCCCAGGACCAGCAAGGCAAGGCCAGGTGGAGGACCTGGTGAAAAGAGGAGAATTCTCTTTTTATTCTCACCTTTTGATAGAAACTCGGTCTGGAGTCTGGGGGAGGTGTTCTAGGAAAAATGAAGCAATGTGATATTTCCTCTTTTCCACTTGAAGCCATGCTTTTTGTCACAATAGGATGGATGAGGGAGGCTCCATGCACATGAACATCTCTCTGAATAAATGGCCAAACTACATGTGGTTAAATTTATACCTTCGGTGTTCTGTATAACATTATTTCAGTCAGTGCCTGTAATTGCAATTGGATTTTCTTCATTCAAGAAATATCTCTAGCGCCAAGGTTCTAGCAGGTTCTGTTCTAGTTCTGGATTGACAGGTAGGAGAAATTCTGCAGTTGCTTTTATCTGCACGGCAGAGATTAGGAACTCCCAGTAAACTACAAAATTCCCATGAATTCTGTATTGGTAGTATTTGCACAAGTGGTCTGTTAAATACTCATTGGATGTGCAGGATTTGCATGTTTTAAAACATTTCTCTGATGCAGAGTATCTGCTTGTGGAACTGGAAACAAACCCTTCTCAGTGCATTGCGTTGTGAGGCTGGTATCTCAGGCTTGACAACAAAATCTGTCAGCTTTGGTTCTTGTTGGCTCAGAGCGCATCCGTTGTGTGAGCTGGTTTCATGGCATGCAGCAAGGTGAGCGGATCTCTCTCTCTTGCTGCTGGAAGGAGTCTTGCACCACTACCCAGGGGCATCACTGCTTGTCTTTGCAGAGAGGTGGTTATGGGGAGATGTGTGGGGCAGAGCAGTTCTAAATCAGAAAGTTGAGGTGCAGAATACATGCTATGCCTACAGTAGCTTTGTTATGTGAATACAGAAATGATCATGATTTCAGTGGACTTGGATTTGCCTGCATTTCAGTTGAATCATCTAGAACCCAGGGTATATATAGATTTTTCTTAGATCTTTCCTCAAAAATGAGAAGCTTATTTGCAGTAATGAAAAAAAAAAAAAAAAATTATTGCACACAGAGAGATGTACAGAGACATGCTCATTCACACACAGATTCACAGAAATACAGGCTAAAATAACTTTTCTGCATCATTTTGCTTCCTTCTTTCTTGTCGTACCTCTTAGGGAATTTGTAGCACTGTTTTGTTCCAACACAAAACCCAATAAATTAAACAAGCCCCCTGAAAAGACAGAGACAACATAAAACATCTGTGCACTAGTTTTCTGGAAATCCAAATGTGATCATCAACATAAAATGCTAATAAGTTTCATAGCCATATTTTGGTCATTTTCCCAATTCTACGTCCAGATATCCTTGAGTCTATTTATAATGAACATCTTTTCTTGTATTTTTTTGCTAGTGACACATGCCTCCAATCACAGGAGGTGTGTTAGGAGAACTCTGAAGGACACACAATGTCTGTAACATTTCTCAGATAATATTGTCATATACTTGGAGCAGTAGGCCCATTTTGAAACAGTAATTTGGTCCCTAAAGAGCTCTTTAGCCTCTGCCTTGCCTGCCCACCCTGGCCAAGCTGTCGAAGAGAGCAGCCCAAGATAGATGGTCTGGATTTGTGTGGAGTAATTTAAAGCATCCTGCTTTTTTTTTTTTTTTTTCCTGCTTCGTTTTCTTTCCTGGTGGAGAATTTACTTGGGAATATACTTTTACTGCAGCACTGCTTGCTTATACAGGCATATACAGCTCCTTGATTTTTTTTGTCTTACTCTTACTAAAACCTTTATTAGAATGCAGATGAACCCTGACCTCAGCTGGGGATTAAGTGAACAGATTCTTTAAGTAATAAATCTAAAGGCATATTACAAGCAAGGAAAAGGGATTTCCCTTGTGTTTTTGGATTTATAAGTGCCAGAGGCTAAACAACTTACAAGGGCTCTAAGATTGCTCCTTTTTTCTAACCTGGGACATGTTCTAATATTGTGACATAGCGAAGAATTAAGCTGGCTTACTAAGTAGAAAACATGTAGAGTAATTGAAAATGCATCATACAGACAGGAATGCTCAATGCAACAATGTCCTGTTACAAAGATTACACTGATTTATAGGGGATGTCTTAACTCCTAATCCTAGGGACACAAGATCGCATTGACCATGTATTGTTTCATAAGCAGCAAAATAAAAAGGTGGTTAATAATATATATGCTAGAGATTGAAAATGAGGGTAGAGGGGGCTGGGGCAGCATTGATTTTCATGTTAGAAGAATTTAACAGTGCCAGTATTTTTGATAGGTTTTTGTGTTTGTCTCATCAGGGGGGTGCGGTTATTTTGTGTTTTGTAGCTGATAGAAGTAATGAAATGGAGCAAGAATGAATTAGGGCTAAATATTGTTTGGCATAAGCTGTTCTGAAGAGCTCAGAGAGGAAACGGCTGGGGGTGGGGGAGGGAGAAAAGGTCACATGGACCATAGATGTAAAGCAGTGTGTGGAAACAGCTGGAGCCGAATCACCGTGTCTTGAAATTAAAAGAGAAGATGGAGAAAACAGTTATTTTCTTTTGACTGTCCAAAGGGGAAGACTTCAGGGAGAACAATGGTATTGCTCTGCAGTGCTAACGTCACTGATAGTGACCTCACCCTAGACAAGTTCAAGGACCTCTTCTCCCCCATTAACCATACTCAAAATAATCACACATACTTCTTCCTGATCCGTTCATTTTCTCCCAGCTGTTGGTTCCTGCTGTGGGTCTGTGATCAGTCTTTTATCTTCTCATTTGGTAACATCTCGTCTGAAGATCTGCTAGAAAGTGGAGGAACTTTTTCTCTCTGGAGTCAGTCCTCTTCCCTTCCTGCTTCTTATTCTCCACTATACTGTGGGTTGCTTCATCAGGTTCACATTTTCAGCTGCTTCATCTTTCCCAAGAGAACACAAATCTATTATTTCTGTGTTGTCTTCTCTCCCATGTTAAAATTTTCTGCTTTCTGTGTCCCTTATGATTGCATTTCCCAGATTGCAGAATGCTCTCCTTTCACATTAGGGCAAGTTTTCCTTAATCTCTAGTCAGGTAGTAGGGGTTTGGTTCTCAGACTGGTAGGGATATCTCTTTGTATCACTAAGTGAATGGAAAGAGATGCAGAGGTTTTTGCTAGAGCTTGCCAGAAGTTTGAAACAAAAGTTTGTAGAAGTGTATAGTGTCCTAGTTAGCTCAACAGTTCACTCAAAAACCTAGAGATGGCATCATGACCGACAGTGTTGTTTATGTTTCACTGCTTCTCATTTGAAAAGGAAGCTTCAGGTTTCATTTTATACAGCTTCAAGCCATCTCCTGCTTTCCTACTTGTAGCCAGGTTTACTGCATCTTCTCCTGGCACAAGTACTTTCTTCCTGTGCCAAAACACCTGGCATAACAGGAATGGAAAATTTATGGACAGCATAAAATATATGGGACTTCAATGAGAAAGCAGATGACAGAAAACACTTTTGTGTTACAAATACTGAAATCCTTGCTATGCTTTTAGTTTTAGCTGTGATTTTGTTTGGGTTTTTGTTTTGGTGCACAGATTCCCCTGCCCTCTTCCTACTTTGTTACATCACATGAGGGCCTAGTGGGAGAGGAAATTAGAGAGATTAATTTCTGAATTTTGACATTAAGCAGAGGGTTTATTTTGAAGTGAAGGACATTTGAATTACTGAAGACTGAATAGAGTGGCCATAGTGCTATGTTGAACATTAATATATTCTGGAAGAAACGATAATTTCAAAGATTCAAACTAGGGAGGCACTTGAGTAACAGGAGTTGGTACACCCTACTTTAATGCCTGCAAAATTGTATGGCCCATTCAGGGAAGGTACTGTGGGTTTTGTCCCCATCTTGTGGCACTCCAGATAAGGCATTTGTACGTCTTAATCTTTTGAGTCAAGCTGTGCAAGGTCCCACTGATAGTTCTGAGAAGCCTGTCTCCAAACCCTGCTGTCAGCCAAAGAGGAATTAGTTGTGCATTCTCTCATGTAATCAATACACTAGGCATAAAAACAGGCCCTAGAAATAAGTAAGAGAATTCAAAAACTAGGAAACCTGAAGACTGCACAGTGGCAGCTGAGACTGCAGGATGAACTAGAAGGAAGTTTTGAAATTGTATAGGCACAGAAGTCAGTAAAGGAACTTTACTTAGAAAAGCCCATAGAGACCCCAAAATCTCCACAGTCGGAAATATTTCACATCCAAAAGAAAAAACTTTGAGAAAGCAGGGTCCTCTGATAGAAGACCAAGAGGTTGCTTTGAAGTATTGAAAAGCTTCTTTGCCCCTCACAGTTGACAAAAAAAAATCCTGGAGAGATACCATTGACTGATATGCTTCTACTATACATGTAGTAACAAGAAATAGGAAGGACTTTTACGAGTCATGGAAAGAGTAGGTGAAGCTTTGGACAAGTCAAATTGTGTCCCTGAAGTCTGTAAGGTGAAAATGCTTTGAAGTTGCTCATTTATCACAGTCCAGAAAAAGCAGTTCCTGGTGACTGCACCCTGCGAGCTCTGAAGTCTGCAGCAGCAACATGATTACAACAGCCTTCATTGGGAAGAAAAAAAAAAGGACAACTAAGTTGGAGTTTCTGAAGAACGAAGCAGAGGGACACATCAGGGGACAACTATGAATCTCACTACAAAGTAGGATAAAGACCTCTAACTGAGAGCCAGTACTTGGATGCTGTTCCCCATGTGCTCCAGGTGAGATGTTATCAATGCCAAGTTCATGTATAAACAAATATATCCTCCTCTTTCTCCCTTGGGCTGCTTGGAAGAGTCTAGAGACATCTAGGCCCAAGCCAAGTATCATCTCAGTGGACATTGTTGCCTACCCAGCTGATGAACTGTAGACTGTGCAGGTCACTCACAAAGGTGTCGTTCATCCCCTTGCCTGCCCTTCCTGTGTCAATAAATGTAAGGCAGCAGCTAGAAGGTAACGGATTTGAGCTTCCATGTGGAGAGATCCAACTCCAATAACATGGTCAAGAATATGTACAAAGTAGCAATTAAAAATGGAGATTAGCCAAGAACTTCATGTTTACAGCGGTGAACTTTAATTAGCTCTTTGCGTAAGAGAGCGACCTACAGACGTGTGTGGGATAGCTGTTGACTACGTGGCCAGGAACAAATAGCTAAAAATTCTTCTCAGTAGCAGTAGCTCAAGACAGTGGAATAACTCACTGTAACTCACAAACCTCATTATCTTTATTTGTGATGCAATACTGGGAGTAAGTGCAAGGCTGTCAAGATGGTGACAATCAAGGGGATCAAGTTCAAATAGCACAAGTAAATAAAGGAGCAGGAGGGAAATGGAAAGTAACCAAGATCAGTAAAATCCCTTCCTTGATAAGCTCTAGACTTCAGGGGCTATCAAACCACTTTTTACAAGAACTTATCTTCGCGGCACCTACCCCTTCACTCAGCATCTTTCTGATCATTGGCAATTTTGTAACGGCCATAATGTAATTTGTGTAATATTATATTTGGGGTTTTTAGTAAATGTCTAGCAGCTGGAATCAAGTTTGAGAGAAGAGACCACATTTTAAGAAAATAATTTGTTTTATTCTCCAGTTTCTTAGAAAATGAAATCTTACCAAAACAAATTAAAAAATACCTAATAAAAAGAGTTGTACGAGCAAAACATTTACCAAGATGATTCCTCCAGCTTCTGCTTTTTCACTTCCCAGCCTACTAATCAGAACACAAACAAGTGAAGGAAGTAGGTATCTTGGGGAGGGGGGAAGCCGTGCAGGAGGCGGGAAGTGGGATATTCAGGATCGTGGAATGACTCATATGAGGAGAGATTGCAGAGACCAGGCATCTTTAGGATGGAAAAGAGATGAGTGAAGGAAGATATGATCAAGACTATGAAATTATCAAAAGGAATGTGGAATGAATATTCACAGTTCCCAATACAAGGAGTAAATATTTCCCTGTTAAATGATCAGATATCGGGTTTAAAACAAACAGAGGAAGCACTTTTTCACACAATGCATAATTAAATTGTGGAACCCATTGCAGCAGGATGTTGTGGAGGTCAAAAATGTAAATGAGTTCAAAGAAAGACAAGTTCAAGGAGGATAGATCTGACAAAGCCTATTAAATATGAGGGCTAAGATACAATCTGGGCTCAGAGAGACCTGAAACTTCATTTCTGGAAGCTGGGAGAGTGCAGTCGGATACACTTTATTTTCTCCTTTCACGTATCTAGTGTTGGCCATGCCAAGACAGATACTTGGCTCAGTGTCTGCCTTATGGAAGACATTATGTTTGTAGGTATTACACTTTGGGAGATGTCAAGAAAAGCCCTGAAATCCTTTTTGTCTGCTTGGGACCTTGAATCGGTCAGGCTGGAAGTGTGACAGCCTGAGGTATTCTAACACTGGCTACATCCAGAATAATAAGATTAAATATAAAATAAGAAGATTTTTAAATACAGAAATACTAGTGTATCTCTATTTGTGGTGTCGTATGATGGCGAATAAAGGGTTCAATTTGCAGTTTTTCTATTTTCTGGTTTTTCTGACACCATATGAAATCCAGAAATCAACTTCTTTAAAAAATGTTGAAATCCTCACAAAAATCACATGGAAACAGTGGTAAAATAGCTATTGTGAGAATTTCAGTATCACTAGTCAGCATTAGAAGCAATACTTTAAATGGGTGTTGGAGAACACATAGGGAGGCAGGGCAGGCTTGAATTACTCTTCCTAAGTCAGCTAATGAAAACTGTTCAGTATCTGTGAGCCCTTCCCTTGAGCAGATGGGCCCCAAAGTGCACAGTATGCCAGCTGGAATTGAATGGGGGGTACGTAAACAAATTGATATATAGGCGGGTATGTTGTTGTTACTTGTGAAGTAGCATATAATGGCTTTAGCAAAAATTGGGATGTTAAATAACATTTTATATACACAGTAGAAAGCAGTCACTGTTCTCAGACATCCACGCTGTACGTAAGTAGTCGAAGCGAGACTACAGTGGGGAAGAAGAGAACAGAGAGGCACGACTGGATAAAGTGATTAGCCCAAACTCATACAATAGATCAGTGGCAAAGCCAAAAAACAAACCCAGGTTTTCTGGGGCACAGCTGATGGGATCATATGCTGCACAAATCTATTACAGAGAGATGTAGTAGCTTTGCAGTCTGAGCTGTAAGTTCAATGTTCATCCACACCAAAAATGTAATGTATGGAGACTTGAGTGTATTTTAAGAGTTGTTCCTTTATTCTTACAGCAACTGGAAAGGATGGCAACCTGCCCTGAAATAGTAACTATCAATATATGATGCCTTTTGCAGCTCTCCTTCCTGATCAAATAAATAATTTGTGAGGTTTTGATGACAAAAGGATGTATCCTCTGCTCAGCTATCACCTGCCAGCACTACTCTGTGCAATCTGATTTAGAGATTTAAGCATAGAAATCGTCCTTTCTGCTGTTTCCCCTGGAAACAGGGAGCCCAGCGGAGAGGTTAATCATTTGGGTTTGCAATTCATAGTCGGCAAAAACCAAAATAATTCCTCATCTTCCAAGTTTTAAAACATACTGCTAAACTAAACTTTCAAAGGCAGTGTTGTTGTTTGTTTCTTGATATTTTTTAAAAGTAAGCATTTCTAGACAATAGTATATGCCTAGAAGAGTGTGTACTAAATACAGTGAAGCTCCTTTTGCTGTGGTACAGTCATGTATGAGAAAGAGGAGAAATAATCCATATCTTCCCCTTGGGTTTGTGGTATGTTCTGTATAGCAATACTTGTGCTCCAGTATGCCAGCTTCCCAGTATAGCTAATATATCCTAGTATAAGCAAATTCATTGTGGGTGGAGAGTGAGCATCTTGATCAAGCATCTTGGTCCAGAAATAGGTTTTAGGTATGGGGAGCCCTGGATGAGAGGAGCACTGAGTAGCTCAGTGCCTCCATACTGTGAGCTGCTGCCAACATTTTGTTTGTAGTGTGGGAAGGTACAGCACAGTCACTGCTGGGTGCACCCAGCTCACTGCAGTGCTGATCAGAAAGGGTTTTCTGTCTGCAGGGCTGAAAGGAGAAGAAGGGAAGAAAGGGAGCAAGGGAAGGAGATGGGAAGGAACCTGTGAGGTGGTGAGTGGCAGAGGAGTAAATTCATTGGTTTCACAGAGTTAATGGATTACTGGGTGCTAGAATACCTTCTAACCATATATGCCATAGCTGATGCTCAGACTACTATAGGAAGTGCATTGCACGGTCTTTGTTAAAACTACCTATGCCCTGCACACTATCTATGCAAAAACTATAGCCTTCAAGTCTAAGGCTTTTCTTAGATAAGAGAACTTTATCTTTCAGTTTTTCTACTAACCTATTGCAACATATGCTATACATGATATGCAAGGGCATAAACTTGCAGTGTTCAGGAATAAGGATGAAGTCACAGATTTTTTCAACCTCTGTATGCCTTGGCTGTGTGGGATTACATAAAGCCAGTCATACAGTACTAGGTGCTGCATGCTACAGCTAGTTGAAAAAGCTCTTAAAAAAAAAAAATCTTTAAAACAATTATAAAAGCAAAGGGTTAAAGAAAAAAAACCCCAAACCACAGCCTTCCTCTTATGTCTTGACCATTGGGGTCAAAACCCAGTAGGCTGAACTGGAGACATTATAATTTCCATTATTAGGCATCTAAGGGAGCCATGAGTATAAGCACGTTTTCCTGGGCTTTCAGTAGTGTTCAAATATATTGTAATGTTTCCTGCAGGAAAATAGGGGTAATTGCTGTCACTGTACTCTGGGGGCTAACATTCTCAAAAGATATAACTAGTCACTGCAAAGGGGTTTTACCTGAAATGAATTTGACCCATAATGTATTGCAAAAATACTATATGCATCTTGGGATCTCGGCGCTCTGCATGCTTTGGAGGTGGGTCAATTAAAAGGCTATAATTTAGGGTCTTCATGAAAGTCTTTGGGAATAGAGAAGTCTGAGTATTGTAAAGAAAATCCATAAGGGTACTATCACTGTGTGTATGTATATTTGTATCTCCAATCTTAGTAGAGATAAAAACATGGTATCACATCTGTGTAAGATGTCTAAAAGTTAGATAAGAATATGTAGATAAATAGTGTGTGGATGAACACATGCACATATAGACACGTGCACACACGCACGCCCTGCTCCCTACACCTCTGTGTTAATGAGCCTTTCCTCTGGAGAGGACAAGTCGAAAGGAGGCAGTCCTTCCAGCCAAAAAAATCAATTGCTTCTTCATGAATTATTGAGATGTTTGCCATCAGTTTCTTTACAAGAAAAAGAAAAAAAGGGAGTCATTGTTCAATGTTTCCTCCCCCTGCACACTCTTTGCTTTTACCTTGTGATATCATGGCATGAAGACAGAAATTCTTACTTAGAAAAGTTTTCATTCTTTTAATGACATGTATATTGCCGTATTTGAGTATCTTTTCCTTCTTTCCAGTGTTTGCTGTATTTGTACACATACACGCTTTTCACATGTAGCAACTGTCGTCCTCCTCCCAGCACTTAGCTAGGGAAGGGACACTGCAAGTAAAAAAGCCTCATTTCATAGCAAAAATACTAATATTTCCTCTGCTGCCAAGTGCAGTATTGATGTACTGATGCTCAGAAACTGAATCAAGGCTCTTACGCTGAACTGGAAGACACTACTGAACGAACACTTTTGCCACTTGTGTAAATAGATAGATTAATGACGTTAAGTGAAAGCCAAGCCTGCTGAAATGTTAGCTTCCTTATGGTGCTTTGAATTTCCCTTATTTTTGATAAATGAACCAATCTGGCAATAAAATCCTTGCACAGTAGGTTAATAATGTCATAGCTGTACTGTGAAATAGTAATGTTTGTACTATCTCTTTGCAAACAATAATCCTTTGAAGCCTGATGAATCTATTTTCAACCAACTTGTCTGTCCGCCAGTACACAGAGCTTCCCCTTTGAAAATACAGCTCAGAAGATATTCAAAACCTGGGAGACAATAGCCTAAGGAAGACAGACAGTGGTTTAAAAGGCACAAGTTGGGTGAATGCTCCTCTTTTCTGCTTCACTTTCTTATCCATGCCTCCTTTAATAGCTTTATAAGTGTTTTAAGAAAGATTTCCTTGATATTTTTTTCTAGCCACAGACTACCGCCTGGTTTGTTTGCTGCAACATTCAGTTATCACCAACAAAAGTAGCTTTTCCTCTCAATCACTTGTGAAGAGAACTGGAAAAGCAGTGGCTGAATGTCATCAGAAACTTTGCTCGCTAAATCAGGTTTTGAAATTGAGCTGTCTTTGGAGGATGCCTTTCTCATGGTGACACCTTTTTTGTTCTTCTTGTCTGGGAGGGAGCTCTTATTTGTATTTATATGTAGTTTATTCTATTTATGTGTAGTTTTTCATATTTATATATCAACAAGAATATCTGGACAGACTGAACTAATTCTCCAGCAGGAGGATTTTTTTGCAGCTTTACAAGACACTTAAAATGTGGACACATCTGAATTGAGCTGGCTTTGTATACTTGCTAATAGGGAGATTTAGGAGGTAAAAAAAAAAAAAGAGCCATGCAGAGGCTGTGAGAAGAAACAGTTCTCACACGATCAAGTAATATGGGGAATGAGCTGTAGAGCCAGTGGCAGATCATCTGTCTGGAGAATATTTGTCAGTGTTCATATTCAGAGTGAGCAGCTCTCAGCACTTCCCTCAGAAGAGGTGTCAGAATCAGTCCTCCACCCCTATCACCTGACCTTGCAGAGACCTAACACTTTTCTTTGCACAAAAACACAGACCTGTATTCCATAGTGGCCAGACACCTGCTTTCCATTTAAGAGAGAAAGACTTCTAGCAAGGAGGGGATCATGGGGAAGGAAACTGGTGGTGTTGGAACAGGGCAGTGCAGTCCTTTCTTAAACATCCTAGACTTGTGTACCTTTTGCTTACAGACCTTTCCCCCATCCTCTCTGCTATCTCCTGAAAGATCAGCTTCTAATGACTTGCACAAGTAGTGGTGGTATTTCCCAGACAAGGACTAGTAACAGCACCCTGCAGTTTAGGTGATCAACCATGTCACCAAATTCATCACTGAACACTCACTGAACCTCTCAGCAGAAACAGGCAGCCCTCTGAAGGGGGTCTGTTTGCAAACAAAAAGACCAACTGGACTGCAGCAAATAATCCTGTTGTCTCTAGTGCTCTTAAGTGCATCAGGATGAGAGCAACAGTGGATTTGGTGCTGCTGTAAGGGGTATAATGGACTGGCAGCAATTGGGAGAGGAAAGGAATCGTGAAAAACCAAAGTCTCCCATCAAATGGTTAGCAAAGGGCCAATTGTTCTATTTACAAGAGCTCTCCTGCCTGGAGGAGAGGTAAAAAAAAAAAAGTATCAAGACAAGCATTTCCTCCCTGTAATGATAAGGAGCTGTTGCCTGCAGCGTTCAGACTACACGGTTTCACAGATGTTTCAAAAAAAACCCCAGCCGACAGCCTCTCTCTACATTAACTATAGCAGCAGCACAATTGTCTGTCAGTCTTTGTACAAAGCAGAGTGGAAATATTGCCCTCCTGTTTCTTTAAGTCCCAGGGACTTAGTAAAATTAACACTAAATGTTTTAAAAGAAACCCTATCAAAAATCACTGATGATTTCAAGTTATTATTGAGCATGAGTGTCTGAGTAGCTTGGGGCAGTGCACATAAACTTGACAAACAGGGTACTTCAGTGCTGCCTGCCCAGATCCACATAATAGGGCAATGAAGCTTTTATTCATTCAAAGAAAGGTTGAGTTTGATTGGCAGGTCAGCCTGCCTGAACACCACAGTCTCTTTTCCCTAACACTTCACTGCTATCAATTACAGTTTTGAATGTGAATTGTTTCTAATGTAAAATAATGCCAACCTCTGCCTCTAACCTCAGGCCAGAAAACTCTCTTGTGTTTTGGTTTTTTGTTTTGTCTTTTTTTTTTTGTTTGTTTTGTTTTTTGTTTTTTGTTGTTGTTTTTTTTTTTTTTTTTAATTCATATTCACTGTCTGCCTGAGGACTCTGTTTCTGCTTTGTATTTTCTCAGTCTCTCACCAAAGTGCTGCCATCAGAAGCTGGATTCATGCACAACACATTATTTTCATTGTCTTAATGATATCATTGGTGAGCAAAATTAAATAGAATGATATACACCCCTCCCGCTCCAGTTGCCATAGTAGTACTGTTTGTTTTTGTAAACATGCAGGTTCAGAGACATAATTCATGATAAAGTTATAATCCATTATAAGCAAGCATGACTCTGAAATTGCCTGATTTTTATCAGTTGACTTAAATCTGTTAGCAAAACTTGCCCGATGGAAGAGAATGCAGATCTTATTTAAATCAGGTGATTTGGTTCAGCTGCCATCTGTTGGCCGGTTCATTATTATGATTCTGCAGTTACAGTAGTTACCTGTCTTCATTTATTTCAGTAAAACAGAAATTACATTTAGTAAACAGTAGGGGTGTTATGTAATCTCTCTTACCCCCGGGAACTGGTTTTATGTGTGTGCACGTATAACTTTAACACAAAATCTCCTTTCTGCACTGGATGGCCATTTATGCTGCAGGATGCATTTCCTGTTGCGTTGTGACAGTCCTCAGAAATGAGTTGCCTTGCTGATTTATAAAAGTCCTACATGCGTTGCCTTGCAGTAGGTTAGAAGGGCCCTACAGGATGGTGTTTGTGAACAGGCTCCCAGAGTGGGTCATGTGGATTTAGGACTTTTCCAAATGGTGGAGTCTGTGTAGAGACTTGTTTTGTAGTATCAGATACTGTCCTTTTCTTCCTGCTCCTTCACATGGTACAAGTCCCCTTGGTGAGAACTTAACTGTATCCATTTATCCCATTTCACAAAAGCTTCTATTCCAGCTGAATTTCCATTTCATTATTGTTTACCTGATTTCCATCAGCATTTTCCCCCTCGTGTTTGTCGTTTGTCTCTCCTGCTCCATTATGGAATCCATATAGCACTGTGTGCACTTTGCCTCCAGTGACATCACTTCAGGCTTTCTCCCATTGCATCCATTAATATCTTGATAGGGATATAGAGGAGAGACTTACCTTTGCTCTTTTATCTCTCTTGAGACAGCCACTCTGCAGAGTAACCTAGAAACAAGCCCATCCCTTTTGGATGCAATTGCTTGCAAAAATACCAGTTCCAGGATGGAACAGTCTTTTTTATCAGATACATTCAAACATGGTTTTAACATAAATTTCATTTTACGGTGTGAAGTTTTATGTGCACTTTGTGGTGGAAAAGGGTCTCTAACTTCAGAAAAATAAGTGGATGAAAATGTTACATGATACTTTGTATGACAGAGCTAGAGACACCTCCTGCTCCTGGTGGTTTTATGTTTTCCTTGTGGGCTCTTTCCTGCCATCTGAGATTTCTCCATTAGCTCCAAGGATAGGGTGATCTGAGAGCTTGAAACAGGAAAATCTGAAGTCTGTTTTTTTTTTGTGGGGTTTTTTTTTCCCCTCTTATCAAGTTTCACTTGACCATGGTATACATCACAGTGGCCAGCAGAATGTCTGACGAAATTACTAGTTTCTCACCATATTGTATACTTCTATCATACCTTACATAGGGTGATTTTGATATTCCAGGTACAATGTCTAGTTTTTCACAGCATGTCATGTTAAATTTTTACTTCAGATGAAAATAATTCTCAAAATTTCAGGCTTCTAAATCAAACTAAAGTTCTGAGTTTTGACCAGTTTGACATTCAGAAAAACTCATATCCTATTAGCTTATACCTACTTGTTGGTAATTTTTATACCCACTGCAAAGTTTGGTCAGTGGAGGTAAAGTGTTACAGCAGTTTTAGAGCAGAGTAACTCTGTATTTTGTATAGGGAATTCCTGATTTACAATCCCAGACTAACAGACCACTTTCAAAAATCCATTACATAGTTTTGGTGTAAATAATGGTGTGCCTTGCTCTGCTCCTCAGTAACTGCCTTGTGAGGCTCAGACCTTTGGAGTCTGAATTCAAAGTGTGTGAAAAGGAAGCTATGAGAGATGCCACCTACCCCAACTCATCCTCCACTTTCCAAACAAACATACGGCACAAACACATTGTAAATAAAGATGACTTCAGACACAGCTCTTTTCATGGGTGAATGGGTTACACTGGGAGTTTTACTGGCAAAGAAAACGTTACTTGGATTCCACATTTGAATACAGGATCTGTTAGCATTGCTGGATACTTTCGTTCCCCTGTATTGATTTAAAGTCTCTACTGCAAACAAGCAGTTAGCTCACTGGAAGGCAGCGTTTAAGGGAGATGCTGATGCACATTTAGCGTCTGACAGAGCCGGGGTTTGCTTTGGTCGGGAACGGCAGCGGCAGCGTGGTGTTCTCCCCTGTACAGCTCTGGGACAGTGTTTATGTACCATCTCACTCTGCCTAACAGTCACCAGCAACCATTATTTCTGCTGCAGGCAATGGCAGTTTGGCAATTCCTGTGCCCGTGTTGCTGTAGTAAAGGATTGGAATTATCCAGCATTATGGGGAGGATCGTGTTTACTTTCACTGGAGTATGAAGTGGTTAAGGCCATAATTCAAGAAAGCAATTGAGCATTGAATGTAAATCCATCATTGTTTTGCACATACTGAAGCATGTGTTAAACTTTGACTTTAATGAGACTGGACCAAGTGTTTGAAGGTCTGTGCGTATTTAAGATCAGTTGATACAATGAAGACTGTTTATCTGGACTTTATGCATGGTATAGATAAAGACAGGTTTAATATCACATGAAAGATGCCCTGCTAATAAGAAAGTTGTTTGTCAGATCAGTCTTTTGTTTTTGTGAAGTCTGTTGCAATTCGTACTGCATACTCCTTTTCTTTTGGAAGGAACACACAAAGAATTGAATAATTTAGATTATAATTTTTGTGAGGGGGGCACCAATATTTTTGAATAGTCAGCAGAATCCTTCCTCAGTTGTTTGGAAGCTTAAGGCGTTTAGAAAATTCTTCCTTAGAGATAAATAAGCCGTCAATTCATGATGAAGAAAATCAAACTTGTACTGTTGATTTTGGCTGTGGTATTTGCAAAAGTATGAGAGAAATTTTTGCAGTCATAGAGCACTCCATGTGTTAGCATTTAGCTTTCCAATGCCACATTGTGCCTCTGATAGCATTTCTAAAAGGTAAACAGAAATGTCAAAATAATGAAAAGAAAAGATTAACCATTTGGATTTTTTTGAGTTAGAAATCAAATCTATATTGCAAATTAATAGAAAGCCAGATCAAGTTCCAAAAGCTGCTTATAACACCAGTTGCCTGGTTTGGTTTTCCCTCCCCCTGCTTCTGAAGGCCTTTTTCAGACTTCACCAGATTTAGATTGTGAAATGTCTAAACAGAGGTTCTAAACAGAAACCTGGGAGGTATAGAAAGTATGCCAAGAGCAAATTAGTTTACTTAGTTCATGACTTTAATACACCCTTGCAATTAGCAGAGTATTTCCTTTGGACTTGTGGTCTCAAGGTATGTGTTTCTGTTCATGACTTTTTTTATTCGCTGACTTTAAATGAGAAATAACAAACTCCACAGTTCTGCTTTGCTGGATCCATATGTACCAGGAGTTTGAGTATGTTCAAGTTACAGTTTGACTCACAGTTCAGCATCTCCAAATGCATGGGCAGGTGAGAGAAAAAAGGGCCAAGTTAGGACGTGGTTGCAAACAAAACAGAATTAGGCTGTAAAATCCACTTCTGAAACCTCTTCCTCAGCATACCAGTTTCTCATGGACTTGCACACTAAGGGATGTGTTGTTGTTCAGGTTGTTCTGCTGGAGAAAGTGCGTGTATTTGCTGAGTAAGATGTTATACTCATGGCAATTAAGGCTGTTGAAGGTATCATGCCTTTAGAAGCTCCATCTTCCCTTCAAGATATCCTAAACCATTCCAGGTCCTAGATGCTTTGTGCCTCTGCAATCTCCCCACTTCCCTGAACTAACTTCACTTTCTTCTCAGTGCCAAGCCTTCTAGAAACAGCTTCAATTCAAACTACATCTTCCAGAGCCGCCTGTACGCGCGTCTCTTCCCTCCCTGGAAAACAACTGCAACCCACCTAGTAGCTGCCAAATTGGCACCCACAATTGCAGTATCTTGACCCAGCATGACACAACCCCTCTCCCTCAGATACCAATCCTGCCCACAAGCCCCCCACAATGGCAGCTTGACCCTGGCTGACACAATTGCCCCTTGTGTTTGCCAAACCCACAAAATTATAGGGGTCGTGCAGGAAAAGGCAGGGAGATGGGTGAGTTCGTGCTCTCTATGCTGTCTGTGACACTGTGACCCTATTCATGGGCACATCCATGCAGGAGGACTCGGCAGCCTGTCTGCAATGCATCGTTTTAAATTGTAGCCTTAAAAGATCCTTTTTTAGATGCAAATGAAAGACCCAATTAGAGTTTAAAAAAATAAAAAGGGCAAAAATGTATTAAGATTAGTAAGAAACATCTGATGCTGCCTCCTTAGCCCCATCATATTTCTATTTTTAGTCTTAATCCCTATTTCTCCAGTACGTGTGTATACTAATGCGCACCCCAAACTAGGGTTGCCAGTTACATTCATACATGTGAAATCTTCAAGCTATCGAAGATCTGTTTATATTTGGCATAGAAGAGTTATCTGATGGTCAGTCAGGTTCCAGCCCAGTTTCTTTTAATAGATGGTGGTGTTTCAACTGTGTATTTTAGTTTTACCAGTCAGAGAATGGGAGAAATCATACATCCTCATTTCAAAGAGGTGATCGGTGAACTAATCAGACAGTGTTTATAACACACATGTTCTAAAAAATGTAAATTAATATAAATAAATGTATGTATATTTATATATAGTCTAAATATATCTATAGTGTGTATGCGTGCACGTACATGTCTTTGCATCTATATGCAAGATATGCATGTGAAAGATTTTTTTTTTCCCCCCCAATTTATTATTAATTTACTGTTGTGCCACTGAGCGCCCTGGCTTGGAAGCAGGGTTTGGGGATCTCTGCTCCAAGTTGTATTTTTGCTGCAGGCCCGTTGGCTGTGCACTGGGGCAGGATGTGGCAGTGCCGGGCTCCTTGCAGGGAGGTTTTCTCTGGGCTTGCTAATACAGGGAAATTTACTGGCATAATTATACCCATATAATTATGTTGGAGTAGTTATACTGCTGTAACTCCCATGTGAATGCTCTTGTGCTGCAATAATAGTGCCCATATGGGAAGTTATGCCAGTATATCTCTACTGGTAAATATCTCCATGTAGACAAGTCTTTCTTTAGGGGCAGATATTGCAGACCAGTCTACTCCATAGCTCCTGCAGGCCCTTATTTTGTACGTCACGGTTTGCTTTTGTCAACATTTTCTGCATAGGAAAAAGTTGTTGAGAATTCCTCCCAGAATCTATGGAAAGAAACATTTTCCCTCACCAGTGTAACTTCCCTCCCCACCCCCAAGCACTTTATTTATTTTTTTAATATCTTTTAATATATAAAAATACAGATGTAACTTCTGACTTTTGTATTCAGGAAATTTCTTTTTAGATGAACTAAGGGTCAGATATAAGCCATGTCTGGAAGCAATACTTGGCCAACAGCTGAGTGTGTGTGTATGTGTGTGTGTTCATCTATCCATGATTCATTCTGAGGGCTGTTTTAGCCTTCATAAAATATTCATGCTGGTTGTGCATGGTTCTATAATTGCCATCTCAGGCCTTGAATTATTTATAGGTTGTACTGTTCACATAGTCTCATTTACTGATAGAACAGATAACACTATACAAGAGGATCCCAAACACTCTAATGCCTGTTACTTTGCATTAAGTAGTGGAATTATATTACTGTAGGTGTAAAACGCTGGCCTTTTTCTCCTCTTGCTTTAATATATCATTTTTGTATTTATAATATGCTAATTGTTGAGATGCTGTTAAGCCTCATAATTCCTGCAGAGTTTTGCAGAAATCGAGATGTGGTTGAAATGATTTAGCTCTTGATCCCAAAATGATTGTTCTAAATCCACCCCCCTACCTTCCTCCAGTTGTAACACCCGGGATAATTTATTGAAGTGATGTATGAGTACACATGCATACCTGAGCTCCTTTGTTTTACCCTATTGATCGGTTTGTGTATCTTAACTGCTAACAAACATTGAGGAGTCCAGCTAATGCAGACATTCACCAAGTGTATTTTCAAGTTCGTTGTACTCAATTAAACACTGACTAGGAATTCATCAAGAAAAGTGATCTTATTTCCATCAAATTTCCTATTCATCTTTTCTGTGATTAATTCCGTCTGCTTTTCTGACCTACTTTTGACTTAATTTTTTTTCTGAATGTGTGGATTTGTGTCAGTTTAGCTTGGACATACAATGCACTTTGAGTTTTCTTTACCTGCTCAGTTTTTGGTTTATCTACTTTCTGAAACAAGTGCTAGTTCTAGCTGGAAGATGCAGCTGAGGCAGACTTCATTTTATTTTTTTAATCCTTCTACTTTTCTAATTAAAAGAAATAATTACTGGAGTAGAAATTCAGTCCTTATCAGAGCCAGAGTACTAGTCCATGCACTGGAATACCTTCCTTTCTTTTCCCAAGAACTTTTGCTTGGCCTTGTGAAGTCACTTATGGAAAGAGAATACTGTCACTTCCTTAACTGGCTCAGTGGCTGTAGGGACTAAGTACATGAAGAATGTAAATCGTTCCTCTTCTGTGGTAAGGTAGTGCAATAGGAACACATAGGAAAGGAAGACTACTGAAGCGTATGGTGGCACTGAAATAGCAGAGGATCATGCAAAGCACACCTAGCCAGGGTTTCTGCAGAGATGCTAGTTCACGCAGGCGGGCGGTGGGGAGAGCTGGTTAAAACCCTTCGTGTCAGTGCAGCTCATTTCATTGCTCGCACAGGGATTAGGAAGGATGTTCCTCCAGCTGAGTTTTTGCTTGGCCGTTTCCCTCGGGGAGCCAGTTCCCAAACACCAGCATCAGCTTCTGCTCCAGATTACAGGCTTAGGCTGCTCCCGTCCTCCTGGGCCACATGGGTATTCCCCAGCAGTGCCTTTGCTGGCACAGCTCAGCAAAAGAGATCCGCACTGGGCGATTCAGGTGTGTGCCTCTGTCTCTGGTGACAGTGGACTGAGTCTTGCATTGGCAGTGCTTTGTTCCCTTCTTGGCTCTCCAGAGGTCTGAGTGATGGCTGAAGTTTCAGAAGGGAGGAGCCAGACAGGTATGGTGCCAGGAGGAAAAGGTGGTGGCTTAGCAGTGATTACAGATGCAGCATCCCAGCTCAGGGGAAGTCTGAGAGCAGCAGGTAGCAGAAGAGGTGAATTTACCTCTCCCAAAGCAAAGCCAAGCATGGATGAAGGCAGCTCTAGGATGAAGCCAAAAGGAACTGCCAGAAAAAAGTAGAGCAAAAAGAAATGTTTCTGCAAAACAAACCATTTTGGTGAACAATAAATTCTTGAGAAAATATATCTCTGCCTGAGCCCTTATTTTTCTTGATAATAAATCATTATAAAATAAACCTTGTGACATTCACTGTTCTATACAATGGGCTGAATTGAAAAGAGCTGTGTTCTTTTCTGCACGATTTTGTGAGTCCTGTGGGTCCCTCAGGGAAGGAAACAATGTTATTGTCATGCAGATTTCTCTTTTCTTCGAGATTTCTGAGATTCCAGGAATCCCTTGCAAAAGGGTAATTCTACTTTCTTCCCTCCTTTTTCTTTTTCTTTTTCTTTTTTTTTTTTTTCTAAAGCTTTTTCCAGCAGTGCCCATGTGTTAACTTTATCGCAAAGTCTCCACCTTTCTCATGGAGTTTTCTAACTTTTCAGAGCTAAGTGTGACCGTTGTGCCATGCGTACATTGCTAAGCTTTCCTGTTAGCACTTGTCTCCCTTTTTGCTTTTCTTCTTGCTCATTTATAGCTTAATGTATATGTAAAGAAAAAAAAAATACATTATTTGTGTATATATATATAGAATTGCCCAACAAAATTTATGACTGATGGCAATAAATATGGTAGATGAATAATAGGATGCTGAAGAGAATGGGATTTTTAAAAAGTGATTAAAAGAAAAAAGAAGAGTTGAGCTGCTCATACGAATTGTCTTTAGTCAGGAATCATGGTTCAGCTTTTGCTTGCCTAGGTGTTGTCACTGAGTTCTATTTGGAGGGACAGATCGCACCATATAATTTCTGAGTTACATGCTAGAAATGGAATATTGCTTTTAGGGACAATGAAACACGCTTTAATGGGCAATTACCAAACAAATTTTCTTTAGTGATATTGTTAAAATATTTAGTATCTTGCAGCTCTTGTTTTTCCCCCTTCCCTGTTTTCTCTGGTAAGATGTCTCGGTATTGCTTGGCTGGAATATGTCCTGGATTGTCAGGGTCTTTATTACCTTTCACAATGTGCAGATGGCAGGCTGCTGGGACACCAAGGCATCTCTTAGCTTTAACTGGTCAACTAGCCTTTGCTGTTATGCACTGCATGCTGCTGCACTGTGACTGACCTCAGACTGTACTCTGAAACTGTTCCCTTCAGCACAGGATAGTGCCCAGTTGTGTAGAGTGTGGGAGAAGTAATGCTCAAGCCTTTCAACCAAATTTTACTATAACTATTAGTCTAAAGGTATGAAGTGCCAAAAAATCCCATACATGACCTAGAAAAACAAATTGGTAAATGTGCTTCTTTCACCCATACTGCTTATACTGAATAATTTTCTTAGAGACTTCTTAAAAAAAGTCTGTGAAATCCTACACTGTTTCCCCCTTTATATATCAGAAGTCTTTAAAAGTATCTAAGATATTTTTTTATGACAACAATACATGAGAGAATCCTAGATACATGTGACACCTTTCAGAAAGTGTCTTTGTCTTTATCTACCCTTACAGTACCTGTGTGCTAGGGAAGTGTCATGATCCCTATTTTAAAGATGGGAAAAGAAGACACGGAGAGATTTAAAGCTAGATTTTTAAAGGTGTTTTGACTTCTAATGATACAGTAAAATGTGCAGTAGGACTTTCAAGAGGGCTTAATTGCATCCTTAGCAGTCTGAAAGCAACTTGGCAGCTTACAAAGTATACAAAGCAGAGACAGGAATCTAGGTCTTCTGTATTCTGGTCTAGTACTTTAACCATTGGATGGCCCTTCCAGGGTGGATTGATTTTGGAAAATGGGTATGACTTTTTGCTGCACTGTTGTTCAGTATTGCTGCTTCAATAGGACATGGAAACACTGAGTCACGGTTGCTGACATTAAAGGAAGAGCAAACATTTGTCAGTGGTTGAAACCTAAAGTGTTTTGAACACAGTTTAAGCATATATATTTTAGAGATGGTATTTATAGAAAGGTTAAAATTTCCCATTCTGTAAGAAGGCACCTTTCAAGAGGGTATTTGCACAACTTAGGCCTGGAGAACAGTGGAAAAGCCCAAATTGGGAATCTGGCCACACTCCACAGAGGCTATGGAAAGACAGAATCTTTCCAAAGACAATTCAGAGCACTTGGGTTGGGCTACTGCCCAGACCTGGCCTCTGGAGAAGTCCATCTCTCTCTGTGTTACCGGAGTAGAAAGCTTGGGAAGGTGTTCTAGCTCTGTCTGGCCAAAGCGGGTCTTGGTGTCAGCACCACTCTGTGTGCTCTTTGTTGTTTGTTCCTAAGAGGCAGATTTAAATCTCAGTACCTGTGACTGGTCCCAGATTTTGTGCAATGTAGCTGGGCAGGGATTCTCACGTTGCAGTGTTGCTGGAAGTGTGAAGCTCTCTCACAGTCGGGATTAACTTTGGTGGCTTAAGCCCCAGGTGTCACAGGGCAGATGTCTGTGGGGATTTTGCTAGACGTATGCAGAAAACCTTTTTCTAGGTCCAGAGGCCTTTCAGGAGTTTTCTGGTTTGAAACTAGGGTTTAAAAAAAAACCAAAAACCACCACGACCAGAATCACTATGCTATTTGTGAGTCAGTGTCCAAGACAAAAGGGAAATTCTTGAGTAAAAATGCTATCATTTCCGTGTCAACCATTTAAATGTATTTCTAACTTTTTTTTTACTTTTTACTTTAGTTAAAATTTGCAAGCAGGGTTTCTATTTTACCAGGAGAGGATGCTTTTCATTTATAAACTATCTGAAGATGATGTTTTGATACGCTGGAGGTTTTTCCCTGAACATTTTTTTCATACCAGCAGGCCTTCAGACACTAATCCTTCCCACAAAAGTTTCTTTTTTACAGACTGTCATTTCCCAACAGCATCAAAAAAAGTACCCAAAAGAATTCACAGTCAGATCTATTGCTTCTAGACTTGCTGTGAGCTCATTGCATCTCAGTTAAAGTTTTCAAATTATGGCATGTATTTGGTTATGTTTTGTTTCACAAGGAATCTGTTGCTGTAACACAGGATACATCACTGATGTAAAAGAGAAGAGAAGTGTAAAACAGGCATTGCCATCAGGAGGGCTTTGTTACAAGGTCCAAACAGGTTCTGGTCTATGATTTGGTAAGATTCATCTTTTGCTGCTGACAAACCAGTTGAGCTCTATAAAAGCTGCTTCCAGTGACAATTTCCCTTCTGGCCAGAGTGTGCATTTGCAACATGCAGTTTTATTACTGTGTATAGTACTTAATGCAGCCGTATGTAGATCCAGATGTTGTTCATCAATCCTGATCGTGCGACAGCTGTAACCAAAGTAACTGAAAAGACGCTGACATTTTCCCCATTACTTTCCAATGCTTGCCCTTCTTGCAGGAAAATAAGAAGAAGCATGTTAAAAAATACATGCATAGCATGTGAATGTTTTTCTTCACATACTGTGTGCCCTTAAGTTCTGAAGTTCTGTATTACTCATACTGCTTAAAAAAACCCAACTTTGCTCAAGAAAAAGAAAAGAAACTGTTGGTGTCGTGCCAGTCATCTGCAGCTTAGCATCCCATTTTGCAATACAAGCCTATGGTGTTTCATTTCTGTTTCAGGCTGTGGTTGGCTATGGAAGCACAAAGTATGGAAATGTTACAGGTGCTCAGACTAATTGTAAATCCAGCTTGGCCCCACCTTGATGTGGTGTCAGTCTATAAACTTGCTTGGTTTAAACTAGTGCAAGTGAAATTATAACATGATCCATACAGTAGATGTGGATTTGGTAAACTTGATGAAGAGTTGTATATACATTCCTAGGATACTGTAGGGTATCTAGTGTGCATAGATATGGGTGTATAAATAGGTATGGTATGTATCAATAAAATATACTGACAAGACTGATAACGATCCTGTGTCAAAATGTATAAAATACACCTAGAAAAGCACGTGCAAGTGTGCATGCTTTGTATTATATACCTTTTCCATACCCAGTGTGCGTGTGCGAGCACATATGTGCCCATGTGTATGCATGTATCTGTGTGTTGCTGTGGTCCCCAATGTGTAGTTTATAGTTTGGAGAGAAATCATCCTCCATCATTCATCACTGCCGAGCTGCAGCAGACCAGGCCAGCACATCATTTGTTAACAGCGACAAAGCCGCACTCATAAACGCCGACATGTTACATTAATTTATAGGCACTGAGTGACTTATTAAATGTGACATGTGAAATATAACAGGGCCCGGTATGGATGATTAGGTTTTGGGCTTTGAATTGTTGACAAGGCAGGGGTAATGAATTGCGGGACACAAGCTAGTATGTTTCCCCCTCATTAGTCAGTATTAGCTGCATTAATAGTAATAATTGGATATATTCATCATTTAAAATGTTTTAATAAATGTTTGGACAGCACCTGATCTAGGCTGTCAAATATTAGACTGGAAGGTTTGTGATGGGAGAAAAATTATGCTATTCCTCCTGCAGAGATTTTATACAGCCTAAGGGGTGCCATTTGCCAATGTCCTTTAAGAAGTAATGGGTGGAGATGGTTTGGAAAAAGACAGTGCACCAAGAGAAAAGCCAGCTTCTCTTGCATTTCAGGAAAACATTTCCATTCTATTCTACAGACTACTTAGTCCTGAGGTCAGGTCTCCAAGACGAGGTCTGAGCTGTTTATTTCTGGTCAGGTGCCAATCTCAGGTTAGAACTTCACAAAAGGCATGCGTTTTTCCATCTGAATTAATGTTTTGCTCTTTTACAACTGCAGACTGAATGTTGCCCAGAGCTCAGGAACTTTCCAATTTAGGGGTTTGGCTTGGAGTCATCAATACTTTGAGCTATTAACATATTTAAAATTCCAGAAAATTTTCTGCCACAATATCTTAAGAGCATGATTCTCTATGGGATGAAGGCAAAACTTTCTGTATCTCAAATTCATTATTGCCTACAATTTGATATGCAGATTGCTCTGATTAACGAAAAAAAAAAAAAAAAAAAAAACCCAAAAAACCAGTATTTTGTGATCTTTAGAAGTGGGATTTAAAAAATAGCCTAAAACTCTTACCAAGGAATGCAGATGCTATTTCTCTTGCTTTAAAAGGGGCATGTAGGTGAACCGTAGAATGTGCCTTCTAAATGACTGGATGGAGATCAGGAAGACCATGTCCAGTAGCAAAAAGATTATATCTGTTCAAAACTTGTGACACATCACTTGGCTGTAACCCATTATGTAATGAAATCCATTTTTTAAAAGCAACCTTCAGAATGTACAAAAGCAAAAGCACATGGAGTTATTGGCACTGCATCACTAGACTGACAACTTTTATTTTAAAAGAAGACTCCTCTAAGGAGAAGCCTCGCTACTGTGGGAAGCAGTGTTTGGTGACTCAGTAGGAGGTATGCTTCCCTTTTAGATGCTACTGAAGAGGTGTCACACGAGGGAGTACTGCATTGCTGGAGGTGCTGTCTTTTAGGAGAGACACAAAGTCAAGTTTCTGGCCACCTGTAGACATAACAAATCCCAAGATACTTACTGCAAGGATGAAAGTTTTCCCCTCAGTGTCCTTGCTAGTTCCAGCTAGCTACATGTACTGAGCATCAGGAATCTTTTAGATGAAGGGATCTTCATGCTCTCCTAAGTACAGCAAGACAAACCTGCCTCTTTATATCCACGAACTTCCTCTGTGCAAAATGTTGGTGGAGGATTCAGAAGGTGCCAAGGCTAAATCCAGCTGTAGATAGGTAACACAGCAGCTCCAGGATGGCAGAAAAGCTTCCCTGCAGAGGCAGGAACAGTGCAATCATTTTAGTTATTCTGCATGGTGGAAGAAAACTTTGAGGGTAGAGACTTGATCATTTGGTTGCAATCAGAATGATTCATACTTCCAATCTTGTAGTAATGTTGTTTCATTTAATAGACACCAAAGTTACATGCAGCATGTTTAGATAATGTACATTTAATTGTATTTTCCTCTTCATTTTGAATCAAGCCCTGAGTATTATTTTGTCAGGGTTGTCTGTTAGTTGGTGGTTATTGTTGACAAGTTGATGTGAGGGTACTTCAGTACGTTGTCAAACACGTGTCTGCTGATAAGTTTGTCATTGGAACTGCACAGTATTTCTTCAAACTCCCTCTTGATTTTTATTTGGAGATTAAGCAGGGGTATAAACCTCGATATTGTATACTCAGCAAATGAGGTTCATCAAGCCTTTGGGCATATGACTGTGTTTTTATTTCCTGTATGAGTTAACTCTGGGCACAGAGTCTTGGCTCACTAGAGAAGATGAAAATTCATTTTTTCTCTAAGTTTATATTAATATCTCTGATATCAGACCCTGATTTTGTCCTCTTGGTTCACATTATTTAGGCAATCATCTTAAAGGATTTCAGCCTTTTCATTACTGGTATGTATTTATAGAAAGGATAATGTGTTTCAACATTTAAGTTAATTATTATGCAATTAAGTCTTTAGTGGAACTTCATCAGAGCTACAGAATTGAGTGAAAAAAGAATGATCAATATTCAGTACTTATCTAGAGGTCTTGGTGATTTTAAGCTACTGTCTAGTTAGGAAGACTTTGGGTGAGATTTGTTCCCTATATTTACATTAACAAGGAATTTTTTGCCTTTTCCACATCTCTCTGACACAAAAGAGAACATCTGCAAAAGTATTTTTCCTACATATCCAAGGTCCACTGCTTTAAGAAAATCTCTGAAGTACTTAATCCAGAACTTGTGATATTAGCAGATATGATTTGATTCTTCATGTCTGCTGAAGAGGTCATTATTTCTAAGATTAATTAACCTCTTTCAGTGCCGTGTTAAAAGTAGTGTGCACATGCAATATTTATTGATGACATCTCCAGCATTTCCTATAGCATGATCCTCTTCACCATCACATCAAAAACTCTCTTTTCCCCTTTCTCTTTCAGTCTTCTCCTTCCGTGGAGACCTACAATGAATTTTGCAGTTGCTGGGTTGCTTACCCATACACGCACAAAAAATTCTGCAGCACTTTATACCTAGAGCCAGTTCAGGATCCCTGGAATATCTTCTCTTGTTGACCCACCACTTGCACAGCTCAAACAAAGTGCCTCCACCTTCCCACAAAACAGCTCTTTGCTTCCTTCCAGCACTCAAAATAGCAACTATACTCCAGATCTTATCCTCATTGCCAGAGCTCCCTGCTGCAAAGGAAGTAAGGGCTTTATTCTCTTAAATAAAAAGAAACAATGGGAACCCCTGGATGGAATGTCCAGTTTGTGGGCAGGAATTGAAGGCAGCGCTTGACTTTCTTCCACAGCATTTCTGTGCTTGATCTTTTCTTGTATAAATACAAATATACATTTGTGGGGGGTTTTTTTGTTGGGTTTTTTTTTTTTTTTCTGGACATCTAATTCGAGACTCACTCTTACTGGTTTCTTTTAAAAACTCCTTTTAATTGTTTGATTTTCTTCCAAGGGAACCAAAAAAGGCTATTACAAAAAGTAAAATCACATCTCCCAACAGAATCTCTGTCAGATTATCCTTTCTCACTGACTCTGACCTAATTTCCAGTTTAGTTTTGATTTATTTATTAAAAGTTCTTCAGTTACTGTTTTTTTTTTCTCCCCTACATACAGTCCTTCACTGCTGATGCTTTACTTGAAACAAAGCATTTGATTTTTGAGGCCTAAGTTGTCGTAGGAGGGGATGGAGTCAGTCTTTCACCATATTGACACTTTCCAAACAGTGCTCTGTAATTACTCAGATGGGTCAGGTGAGGTAAGTTCCACTCATCTTCATAGCAGGGCTGTGTGAACAGGAGACTTACAGTCATGTCTCGAAGTTGTCCATTGCTGTTGCAGTTCTGCTGAGGACTTAGTGTTGCAAAAGCTGGGACTGGGTTGTGATCCCAGCAGTAAATCCTGGGATCTTGCAGTGTCTGTCTTGCTGGTGATGATCCCGAGGCGGTGCAGCAGCTGCAGCTGAGAGCCCCTGAGTTTGCACAGAGTCAGCATCTCGTGGGTGTGCTTCAGCATGTGAGCTAATTTTCTGTTACATTTTTTTTAATGATTTTGAGACATGAATGAACTCAATAATCACTTTCTTAATTTCTTATGTGCTTCTGATTCATTACTGGGATACGCTACGGGCTATTGTAAATAGGAGATCTAACAGCATCTTTCTTTGTCATATTTCTTTCTCCAGGCCATCAGTCTTGCACATAAATCTGGTCAAAAATAATTTCTGTGTCAGTCTAAGAAGACCTCCTGGCTCTTTTCAACATTAGGCATCTTCCACTTAAATATTAAAAAAAAAATCTTAAGAGCAAAACAGAGCAGGTCCCGAGCCAGGTCTTGGGGTGGGACACTGTTGTAATGTAATGTCTACACCTAGTGTAACCACTCAAGAACACATCTGTTCAGAGGGGCTTTGAGTAGCACTCCAGCTGTATTTGTGCAGAAACTTCCCTCAGCGTTTTAGAGGCTCAGACTCTGGCCAGAAGGTATAGCGCACACGTGTCCTTTACGCAGCCTGACCCTCTGGGTTTTGCAGACTGGGATGATGGCACTGGTGCATCAGTGTTATTTAAGGGTACTGTTGGCATCAGGTTATTTGAGGATTCCTTAATTATTGTATGTGCAGGCAGATTGCACACGATATTACATGCAGGTGATTTACATGTGCCTGATCCAGGGAAAGGTGGGAAATGTGTTTCCCACACATGAAATATTTACCATGTGAATCTTTATAACTTTCTCAGTAAGCTGATGAAAGAAATATGTCATCAGCACCCTCAGCTCAAGGTGACAAGTTTTAGGGTCCCATGCCTGCAATTAAAAAAGCAGCTTCAGATGGCTGGATTAACACCGTTCTCTGACACACTACGACTTTGATACTGCTGATGCTTTTTGGTAACCATGCTAAAGTTACAGTAGTTTACCTTGAGGTAGCAGGCAACCAAATACTGATATCACATTACGCTAACAGTAATGCTGTTATCTGTCACCACTTACATTGAACAGAGGTTCTTTTAGCAAAAGTATGGCTCTGGGAGGGCTGCTAATTCAATGGCATTGTGTGAACTATGACAGACCACAGAGCTGGTTTATATTTTTTTTTCCAGTGGCTGAAGTCTAGCGTCTTCAGATAAATTAAAAAATAGGTAACCGCTTTAATACCCTAGTATTTGGGGAGTGAAAGAGGAGTGAGATGGGGAAAGAGTTAAGGGAAAAGTAGTTAAATTGATCAAATACTGGGTTTTTTAATAAATATGTGAGGAGAATTTCTGTTGGTCATGTGTCTGTACTCACTTGATAGTAAAGCACTCTAATGCTAGAAAGCCTGTCACAATTTCAACTAAAGCAGTGGCCTGTCAGCTCGTAAAGAATAGTCTGTGATTTGAAGCATGCATGCAAAGAAAGGCAGAGCTGGGAGGCTTCTGTGCTCTGTAAGCCAAGAACTGGAGCTGTGCGTGGGGCATGGTGTGCAGCACGCCGTGTGCACTCTGCTGCTTATCTCACAATGCTGCTTGTGTCAATATAATGTAAAGGATGTGTGTATGTTCACTTATCTTGCATCTAGCTGTCATAAACCAAATACACTGTGTATACTCTGCACGCAGATGGCATAAACTCCTTCCAACTTCTTTTTGTGATAGGAAGGTAGCTGCTGTTCAAATCTAATAAAAATTTTAGATAATGGAGCTGTGCAGTAGTAAGGAGATATAAGAAAATTCAGATTTTCACAACTTTAAGGAAAAAATAATAAGAAGTTATAAAAAGTTAGCCCTGGGGGCAAAATTAAATTATAGAAAGCTGAGCACTCAAACCTGCCTCTTGACTACTTTAATTCTGTTTTGTGATGATGATTTTTGGTGGTGGTATCTCTTTCTTCTCCTGTTAAAAGTCTGAGAGAAAAAACCAAAACAGTTTCTCTGCGAAACTCACTCATGGGGGAAAATGGGAAACCTGCTTTTCCAAACTACTCTAAATTTCTCTGACACATTATAACTCAGTATCAGAGAGCTAGAGGAGTCCAAAAGATGCGAGATGAAAAATTGATATGCTGCGCTTCACTGTGCAGAACACACAGACCTGAGGAAAAGTGACTGGGAATACTTGCTGAAGTGAGCAGCGAGTAATTTAAGGCTGGTTTGGGCAGTCCTTCCTTCTAATTTTGTGATTATGTGGGTGCCTCCCCAGCTGTTTGCTGTGCTGACCTGAATATTTACTGTATTGATAACAGCAGACCCTGGCAATGCTAGCTCCAGGAGTCAGAGCAAGTTCACAAAAATAACACAGACTATTCTGTTTCTATTATTATGGCATTGCCTGAAGAATCTCAGTCAATAGACTCTGACTGCTGAGGCTTACTCTCCATGTCACATTGCCTTTCTTGGACCTTTTCTGCAGTTCAGGAGGAAGAAATTTATTTTCTAGTAAAATAAATAATTTTCCAGGCTTTTGGTTTTGGCTATTTTCTTTCTGTTTGGTTGGGTTTTTTTCTTTTGTTTTGTTTTTAACCCAGTGAATTGTTTAGCATCCCATAAATGCAAAATACAGGTCTGATCCTGTTTCAAATTTAAATCAGTGAGAACACTGAATCCAGACAGAGCAGATTTGAGATTTTTTTTTTTCTTAATGAAGATGTTTGACAACTCCAGAAGATTATGTTTAGAAGAGCGTTAGGTGGCTATATCTGGTGTTTAATTTCTCTTCTGCAGAATAAATTTCCTGTTGTAAAAATGCCACAAAAGGTAGCTACTGCTGTTCATTGACTAAAGAAACAAGTAAAATCCAGCTGTGAACATGGGCGTAATAGGAGGTTTTACCCTTGCCTATATTTGATCTCCATGCACAGTTTTATGTTGGTAAATATCAGTGTAAGTCTCAATTATTCTTTTGTCAGTAGGGTACCTGACGCGACCAGTTCGTTTTTTGTGAGGTCTGCAAGGGAAGAAAAAAAAAAAAAAGCCAACCAACCAGACAAAAAAACAACCTAAAAACCCAAGCCCCAAAATAAAACATTGCAAAAGTCAACTTCTTAGTAAACGGGAATCTTCATATGTTAAACGCTAAAGAATTTTTCCCCCTCCTTTTTCTGCAGTTACTAGTAGAGCTAGATTAATCTCAGTTTTTCTGTAGTATAGGTGATTCTATTATTTTGACAATTTTTCTCTGGACAAGTGGAATAAAAAAAGTGCTTCCTTCAACTAATGTTTAAAAATGCTGGAAAACTACAGAAATTATTGTTCAAGAAAAAATAAATGCTTTGTGTCTGCTAAATTTTTTAAAAGTTGTGAATTTTCCATTGTGAAATTGAAGTTTTCATTAGAAGAGTCAACTTGAAAGGGAAAACAAATCAATTTTGACCTTCGGAAATTTCTAAAGGAACATTTCTACAATTTGATTATTTAATTTTCCAAAGAAAATTGTATTTTAAACAATGCATTTTCTCTAGATTTTCATTTTAGTGGCCAATTACTAACTAGATCTACCAGTATGTGCAGTAGAAGTTACTGCTTGAGAAAGAAGTGTGCGAAAAGTGCAGAGAAACCCCTGAAGAAGCAGAAGAACCGATTGAAGTGTGTGTGCTGTCTGCCTCTTGGCGACCTGTGGACTGTATCACTCCTCTATTGGTTTCAGTACTTTTTAACATGCCAGGTTTTCAGGAGCAGTAATGTACCCAGGCTGTTTGAGATGACAGTATCTGTAGTATCACATCACCTGCACCCTCTTTTGCTGAGAGGACAACCAAAGAAAGGAGATAGGCTGACAGCAGAGCTGGTTCTGTGAGGTACTGGAGCATGTGAGTAGTACCTTTGTCTCCATCAGTACTGCTTGTGTATTTAAATTTATTCACATATTTAGTACTCTGCTGAATTGGTATGTCATACAGAATGGGCATGCAATCCTTTTATCTGAGGGATGGTTGCTAATTATTGCACTGGCCCATGTATTTTGGTTTTACTAATTTTGCAAACCCACATATACTTACTGCTGTGCTTCATCCAGGAGTCTAAAGTTGCCCTCTTCTACCAAATGTGTTTATTCCTCAGAAAAGGTGCATTTTGTCAATTTTGTTTGCCCTAGCCAGGTTTAAGTTGTATAACCGACACACTTTCTGGATAGCCACTGGTCTGGCTGACCTTGGCAGCATGACAGCTGTCGTATTTTCACATGGATGAACTTTTCTTGAACAACTTCTCCAATGTATTGGGAACAAACAAGCTTTTCTTCAGCATCAGGAATGCAGCAGGTCTTCTTTCCAACTATTTTTTTCTCCTTCCACAGACATATTTATTGTGGCAATGGCAAGAAAATCCTACTGCTAAGCCTTCGTGTTTGAGTTCCTTTAAATTTCCTTCAGGGGAGTGACAGAAGAGCTAACCTAGATCATGTCAGAGCTTGCTTTCTTTAACTCTTCATTTATTTTTAATAAACATTGGTATTAATTTGTAATGGCAAGAAAAGTAGGAGGGCAAAATCCTTTTACATCGTTATTGCTAGTATTTAAATTTCTGCTGTGCATTTAATTTAACTCTCTGTGGTAGTTAGCAGTGAGAAAGAGCAGGATGCTGTTATTGAGGGTATTACACAGACCCAAAGGGTTTGCAGTGTGACGGACAAGATGGCCAGTGATGAGTGGCAGGCAGTATTTTATACAAGTGGAGTGACCTTCAGCTGGTAGTGTGCTTGCTAGTTCCTTCAGCTGAACAAGGGGAATCAGAGGGTGGAAGGTGCAGGAACAAGGCAGGGAGCTGATGTCAGGAGTTAGAAGTAGCAGCATGGGAAGGCAGTGAGGGCAAACAGGGAGCTCAGACTGGGCTGGAGGAGTCCCTCTTGAGTAGAGGGTAATGGTGAGAGTGCAGTACTGCTGGCACCAAAATCTTCTGCGGAATGCAGCAATTTTGTTAGACAACAGTCTTCATCTCCAAAAAGGAATTTTCTATCAAGTCATAAGAAAAGCAGAGAACGCTCCCCAGAAATCCAGTAACCCATTTGTTAGAGCTTCTGTTTGGCAGACAGAAGTTCATGTTAATCTGGGGTCTGATTCAGACTGGAGGTTTGTATTTATCTGAAGGTTGTATTTCTACATTGGTCCTTGCCGTTATCTAGAGATTTGTAGTAGTACTGTGCCATGGCATGGATTGAACTGCTCAGCAACTTCACTCCTTGAGTAGTTTTTGCAGCTAAACTGAGCTGCATCTTGGCACACCTAAATGTGATCTAAAATTAACTGGTGTTCTCCAAAAATGCATTCCCATACCCTCCAGCAGTGTCTCTGTGGGATAAGGGGTGAAGCACGGGGTCCTTTTGATTTAATAGCAATGTAAGTCAGTAAATCCAAGTGCTTTGTGAAAGTTAGCGTGGAGCTAGACCTGAGCTGACTCGCATGGAACTGGCTTGTGTTTCTCTGCTCCATATGCACAAATGCTCTTCACACCAGGGATGTTAGTAGTCAGGAAGGGAGTCAGAAAATATATTTTCCTTCATTCATTAAAAAAACAGTCTTCAGTGGTAGCAATAAGTATAATTGATGACTGAGCCTTGTGTGGCAGAAGAGCTGATGTTCAGCAATCACATAAGTTTGGAGAGAGTTAAAGTTGAAGATTTTATTGACAATCCTGTGTTTTGCACATTTTTTTCATCTTGGGAATTAATTTCAGACCCCAGTGGTTAGTATTAATGCTATGTATCCTCTGTGGTTAGTATTAATGCTACACAGCCCTGCCAAAGGCAGAGAAAGTTAGAACTGAAAAAAATAACCCACTGTGAAGAAGTTAGATGCAAACAAACGGGGATGGAGGTTTATGCTTACAAAGAGCCCAGCTCTGTTGGCACTTGTCCTGGACCAGGCCTGTCAATCTAAATCTGAAATATTTGCAGAGTGAAGTGTTGCTAATGAGCAAGGCTGGCAGGGCTGGACTTAAGGTGAAGGTGGCACCTGAACAAGCAGTTTAAAGTGGGAACTGAGATACGGGCTTGAACCCCGTGGATCAAACTGCTCCACTCTACCCTTGTCTTAATCTGTGCATATCTGCCTTTCTGCCAGAGCAGGGGGGGACCGTCAGCCGGTGCACGCCGTGCCAGCTCGGGAGCGCTTGGCTCTTGCCTAGAAGAGTGTGGGATGCTTTCGTGTAGCCGGGGGGACTCCAGCTCTGGTGTGTTCCAAAACAAAGCACAGCCTATAGTTTTGTTTTGTCTTTCAGTGGAATATAAATACATCGCTTGGCAGAATGTGTTCTGTAAACCGGCGAATTTTTACTTAAAATGCAGTGAATGAACTTGACTGTGTAAGCTTGGGGTCTCAAAAGTTCCTCTGAAAATACTGTTATTTTATAAGGTTAATTATTTCTGGAGTTGATTTAATTCAAATCAAGTTTTGTTTGCTTGCTTTCTTGCCTGAGGTTTTTTTGGTATGTTTGCATAGATGAGCTTCATTTCTGCAGTTTATTTGTTGAAACTTCCGTACAATTTGGAGGAGATAGCACAGGGCGAATGGAGTTAGACTTTAAAACTTCGGGTTAGAGTTTGCAGAACCCAAAAGCCAGCTCTAACTATTTCATAGTTATGTTCCAAGCCTTTGAGATGACATGAGCTCAGGCTTTGTAAGGGAAGGGAAGGCCCCAGTGTTTCTCCAGAGAGCTTCACAAAGAGCTTTCTACCTCTTTTGGGGCCCTTGAGTTAACCCGCCAACTCCCATTGCCCGGTGCTTATGTGTGCTGTGCAAAGCCGGAGCAGGAAGGCACTTCCAACGTTTGCATGGCTGCTGCTGCCTTTCAGCACAGATATTTTTAACTGCTCCATGCTGCAGGTCCCCTCAGGGCTGAGGTGTTTGCTCCAGGGCTGCGGCAGACCGCGTGGGCAGCTGCTGGGCTCGGTGCTTGGCAAAGCTGCCGAAAAATTCACCGTCAAACCTGGGGCAGTGCCGGCTTCTCCTCAAAGAGTAAGTCACTCTGAGAGGTTTTGCCACATAAGGCCCTGTTCGAGGCTGTAGGCACCAGCTGACAGGGCTGTCTTTGCCTCCCAACAGATGGCCGGGCTTTTTATTTCAGCGAGCAATCTTGTGTGGAGGGGTGGTCTCTGGATCCTGCCAGCATTTTGCATGACAGGGCCAGCTTAGGGCAAGAGGGATCTGATGTCCATGCCCTTCATAGCTCATGAGCTAAATGATGAGCTGTTGACAGGAAAGTCATCATCTGAAGTGTAAGATCCTGAACTCTTCCCGCTTTTCGTTTTTCTTTGGCAGAATTAATGCCCTATTTGCTTGTCTCTCAAAATCCATTCTGGCACGAGTACAAACCTTCGCCTGGTGGCAAGCAGTTGTCTGGATTCGAGATGCCAAGATTTGTGCTGACAGCTCCTTCTACACAATCTGAGTCAGGCTGTCACAGCTGGCCATTAGAGGCTTAAAAAGACACACACATGTACAACAAATAGCACCAACTTTCTGTTATTGAATATCAGAACACGCTTGATGAGAAAACATAATGGCTTACACTGCTCTTTATTTTAGTGTAAACAAACACAGTGTCTCCAAACCCCTGCTCAAGTGTGGCGGCTGTTTATTTTATGTTGATTGCTTGCTCTTATTTAGGAGCGCAGGTCTAGAAGGGGCTTCCTGTGTCAGGAGATCCAGTCCTTCATAATCCCAGGCATCACATTTTCTAATCCTCCTCATTACCTTAGTTTTCTTTACTGAAAACAGTCCCTTTTAGTTTCAATTTGTCCTTGCAGCCATTTGCCTAGAATGATTTTCTTGGCATGAGGAGCAAACACCGAAACTTCCCTTGTTGAGGAGCAGCATCACACCTAGAGCAGGGCAAAGAATGCTGCTCAGCAAAAAGGGATATTCTGAAGCTGTTTACCCTGCACTTTTGCCGTTCTTGGTGGCGGTGTGTGCAAATTTTGCTGACCTAGCATTCAGTTTTGGTGCTAAAAGATGGATGCTTGCAAAAGTTAACTTTCTGATTTGAAGTAAAACAGGATCAAACAGTTTCCTTACCCAGCTTTTGTACATGGAAGCATGTCAGATTAGTTTTTGCTTAGCCAACTAATGGTTATGGCAAGTGTAATGCTGCTCTGTCCAGTTGCAATAGGTTTTAAACTTGCTGTAGGGTTAAATTTTGCACTGCTAATCTTTAGTAGACCTTAGTCTGTAGTTTATTTTGGACAAAAGGTTGATAAACTTTGGCTTTCAGGGAGAAAGCCTGGAATCCGAGACCCACTATTATTCATTGACTTGTCTTTATGAGTTTACAGTCCACTGGTGCATAGCACTGAAGGAAATATTTTCAGTGAAATGTTTGCTTTTTTCTTTGGCTTTGCAAAAGGCAATGTCTTTTCTTAGAGATATATGTCAGGGTCATATAGCTACTTCAGTGAACTGTGCATGGTCAGGAAATAGACTGCATTGAAAATATTTCATTTTTCCGTGAAGTCAGTCTTTTAACAATGACTTCCCCCTTTCTCCTCTTAGGATTTTGGTTTCCCACTAACCACTATTTGAGCATTAATTTTATGCACAAACTGGGTCTAATTATGGAAGAATTCAACTGTATGGAATTTTTTCAGTATTTTTGTACTAAATCAAAATTTGCACACGACAGCGAACTTGTAAAACAAACCCCCATTTATACATAAGAGAATTTTCTTGGCTGGCATTTTTCTGTCCTCTTTTTGCTGTGCAGAAATATGTGTCACTTCCTTGCTGCTATGGATGGCACAGTGAGGTTGTCCAGTTAGCGTGACGGAGGGACTGACACGGCAAACTTCAATGACTCTCACAAAACTTATTAATAATTTAATGCTAAAACGTTCAGGATGTGCTAACACATTTTGCTGGGTTGGGGCCCATGCAAGCTCTGCTCCCTCTTCGGATGGTCGGTAGGATGATTTGTCTCAGTTGGGAGTATTAATGTAAATAAGGCTTTACTGCACCAGATGTGCAGATGTTACATAATACTACCATGCACTGTTGATAAGATGTTAATGTCCGTTTCTCTTTCTCCACAGGTTCTTCTTGAAATTTTTCCTCAAATGTAACCAAAATTGCCTAAAAAATGCAGGAAACCCTCGAGACATGCGTCGATTCCAGGTCAGTTGGACACGCTTCCTCCTTTAAAAGTCAGCAGCTGTTAGGGACAGAAGTACTTTGACCCAAACTAACCTAGTAATTCACTGGAAGATGCTAAAAACATAAGGTCACAGAATATTGCCCGAGGACTGCTTGTCACAGCAGAATTGGCAGGAAGTAGTTGAGTTTTCTTGCTTTGGACAAGAGAACTCTTGAAGATAATGTCATCTCCAGAGGAAGTGAAAGCATGAAAAGGAAAAATCAAAATGACCTCACTGTTATTTTAGGTTATGGGTCTCCCCTGCTCCAAGTTACTCCTTTCTGCCTGGGGAACTAGTTGCCCTCATGTAAACACTGAGTGAGCACTATGTTTATTGGAAAGGGATAGAGGAGGGTATGAGAGCAATTTGTAAAATCAGGCTCATGACTTCAGCGGTTATTCTTCAGCAGTGTTAAAGACTCATAAAGATGCATTAATGGGATGAAGGTCCATCCCTGTAGTTGGCACTTGGGAAAAACCCACCGTTGTCTGTATCTTTCTTGAGATGTTTTGGGCTGATATTTCCCCACTGGTGCAGCATGTGGCAGTGGGGCTTGGGAACTCCAGTATCAGCACAGCCTCAGATGGACAAAGACATTTTATGATGCTACACGTATGTCCATGAGTATTTTTGCGATCAAGTACAGCACTGTCCCTTGGGAAGGGGGTCTGCACTTGCCTTCCCCAGTGCTGGCAGCAGAGTGGTGTGGTGGCAGTGCTGAGAAATTGTTGCTTCAAGCCCTTAATTGAAGATGTGGTCCTTTGATTGTGGCAATAGTGCTTTACCTGAGTATGTGCTGAATAAAAGTATGGGGCAAAGAGCCGAAGAACTTAATCTTTTGATGGGAGAAACGTATATGGCCCAAGGAGAAAATATGGTAGAGTCTGTTGATGGGGATTTGCCTCCAGGTTCTGAGGAAGAAATAGGAGATTTGTCCCATGGACTACATGGGTCTCTGGAGGCATGCAATGATGAAAGACAGCTGCTTTCTACAGTAGCTCAGGACCTTGTTTTCTTCTTTTTCAGAACGGTTGCACTTAAATATAAGTGCTAAATGCTATGTAAATAGCAATATTATTTATGTGTAGAACACATGTCTTTTGTTGAACTGCTTAATTGCAACAATGCTGGAAAGCAGAAGGGTGGTTTTTGCCCCTCTGAGCATAGAAGTGCAGAAGTGAAGAGACGTGGCCACAGGGATTCAATTAATCAGTGTAAGAGGTAGCATTAGCATGGAGGAGCCCCTGGCTTCTCACCCCACACTTCTCCCTCTGTCACATTTCTCCTGTGATTTGAGAGGGCATTATCACTGAAGGAGAAAGTGGAAAAAGGACTCTCACCAGCACAGGGATTTAGGCCAAGCAATCACCCCTGGGGCCTGTCAGAGCTTGCTTCACAACATGTACACTCTGCTGGGTTTGTGCTCATCCAGGCTCGAGGCTGATTTTCATATGGTAATGCCTTTGCGTGTTCTCTCAGAACAGCAATCAGGAGCCTGTGTCGGCGAGTAGGTAGGACATTGGAAAGGTTCTTGATCTCTTGACTTGTAAAGACATTCTGTCATACAAACCCAGCTTCACAGCAGTTGAGCTTTCCGTGTGTAAACAGAGACTGCTTAATTACACAGGTCATGTCAATTAGTGTGACCTTAGCATTTTCAAGAAATTAATCACTTTCAGCTGAGCGAACCACTCATATTATAATACAGGGTGGTATTGAAGCTTGCAGAATTCTCTAAAGTGCCCAGTCTATTGTTTTACAATAGCTGCTTTTATTTCTTTTTATTTTATTTTCTTTTTTCTTAACTACAAAACTAATAAAAACACCTCCCACAAAAAAACCCACACCAAAACAAACAAACAAACAACCCAAACCAAACAAAACAACAAAAACAAACAAACAAATCACACAAAAAAAACCCCAACAAAACTTGTTGCTCTTGTAGCAATAGACTTTTTAAAATAAAACCACCAGACTCTCTGGAGTCCAGGCTTCCTTTATAATTTCTTAGGGTGAAAAAGACCAAGCTTACAGATTGTATCTCAATTATATGATGCACCTAGATGTTTGAGACAATGTTGTATAGGAATAGAGTGAAATCTGCACCCCTGTGAAGTCAGTGGAGGGTTTGCTATCAGCTATCTTTGAAATATTGCCACTGACTTACAAGGTCTCCAATAGTTATGTCAAAGTCCTGGTTAAAAAACCATGAAAGTAAAGAATTTCCAGATACTTTTTATATAGTAGAATACTCTTTTTACATGCACAAAAAAAAGAAGATACTTTACTTCATTCCCCTATCTGTGCTGAACTGTTCAGTTGCCCATAGATTTCTCCATCTTTTGGCCAGTCTCTTATTCATCAGTCCCCAAAAGTTCCTAGGAGTTGTTAGAATGCAGATTATGGTTTTGGTGTGAGAAAAAGTGAAGGAACAGGAACATAAGTCTTGCACTAAAGACTGGCCCTGCAGTAAATTTCCTTTTTCAGTAGTTTTAATTTTTTTTTTCCTGTGTCAGGGAGTTGTCTGATTATCATACAGTGTAAGAGAGGTTAAGAAAGTACTGAGAAGAGGCAGAGTATGTGTTGATTCAGGCACCTGTTTGTTCAGGCTCACATACGGAACTGAATTAAGAAGTTTTACCCTGAACTTTGTGTGCAAATGTAGTAGTGTGATAAGCCCAACATGAAAGCAGTTGTGGGCCTGGAAGGAAATACATTTCTCTGCATGTCTGAGATGTCGAGGCATGTGACAACTGGAGCAGTGTCGAGTGCCAGCAAAAGTGTGCGCTGGAGGGGTGCTGTGTTAGTTGTGTCTCTATTATTAACAGGAGGAGACAGTCAGAGAGGAGAAGACAAGTGCTATGGAGGGACTCAAGACAGCTGAGTTGAGTGTTCATCATTGAGTGCTACAGACTCCCTGCTTGTCCTTGAGAAAATAATTTCATCTCTGTTTCATCAGCGCAGTTGTGCAAACCCTGTGATGACATCACATATAGTCACCTCTGTCCAACCTTGCCTTTTTATTCCAGAAATCCCCTGGAGCAGACGTTTAGTCTGGTTTTGCATTCTTCACCCCAATAAGTCATCAGTCTAGGTGGGATGGGCTGTAGTACCCCAAATTTGTGTTAATTATAATAATACTAAATAGATGGTATCATAGGTGAACTCTGCCCAGATTTTATTTTTCATCACTAAAAACTCACTTCTTATAACCAAAACAGTTTTGTATGTTATTGTAATTAATGAAAGCCAGGTGCCCTAGTTATCTTGTTGTTCTTGTTTTAGCACAAGTGCTTGCAAACTGACATATGTCAAGTTTTAATTTAGAAGAAACTTTTCAGACTGAGTCACTGCATAAAACCCCAAACATTCATTTATTATGAAAACCTTAAAAGTCACTTAGAAATTGCCATGCTGTTTGATTCTGTTACCACAACCTCTTCCTCATCCTATACTGCTAGTTTGCCTCCATGGGATGCTGCCACTCATGTTTGAATTGAAGCCACTTGTGTCTTATTGCAAATTTGCATAAAAGACAGAGATGATGCTTCATGAATCCCAGATAATGGAATTTGGACATGCAAGGCTCCATCCCTGGAGAAGGCAAAAAAACCAAAAAAGCTGGAAAATAGCAGTGAGAGCTGTGGCCCAATTGAACAAGGTAATTAGGTGCCTGGCCTGGCCTTGAGCATGTAAGCAAAATTACTGAATGTATTGTACTTATGTGCTTCAAGTTGGGCACCTTTTAAAGTGTCTTGTTAAACAGAGAGTGATTTTTAGTTACTAGAATAAAGAAGTCAACACGTTGTAGGAAGAGGTCATCAAGTGGCGATGAAAATAAAGATGTTGCTCAAGCCATTTCTGTATAGCTTTCAGAAGAGATGCAAACACTGGAGTTTTAACACTAATAACACACTTCAAACCTGGAAATCATCTTAATCAGATTTTGTCTGTCTTTGCCACTGTGTTGGGGACATTGCAAAAATATCAGATCCCTCACTATACATCGGAGAAAATTGAAAGCACAAGGAACGTGCTATGTCTTAATCAGTTAGTGAAGCTTAATGGGCTGTGGTTAAAAATGAGGAGTCATGCAATGCTAAATTTTGATATATTAGGTGAGGTACTATAACAAATAAACAGGCCAAGTGCTAAACGTGGATAAATAGCTTGATCTCCAGGCTCCTGGTCTCTGAAATTTTTTTTTTTTTTTAAACTAGGCTCCAAAGTATTCACAAACTGAACTATTTAATGGCAGGCAGAATAATTCATAGAGCCGTGCTACGCTAACGCAGCTGATAGTGCCAGCTTCATTGAAGAAAGCTGTAAACTGATGTGTTTCTTTCATACCTCTGTGTCCCCTGGTGTTGATACAGGATTTAAATTCAAAATCTATGAAGGGCTAAAGCTCAAAATCATTTTCCATGTTTGCCTGTCCCAAATTAAAACTGTGTTTTGTTGACAAAATTTGGAAAGGTTTGAGATTTGGCAGGCCTGGTTGTCCCTGTGCTTACATTAATGTGTCAGCACCTCATTAATCATTTATTAAACTGTAGTGTGCCTTTCCCTCTTGCTACAGTCTGTGTTTTAGGATGCCTCAGTGCCCATTCCACATATACTTTGGCTTTCCCCTCCCCCTAATTTTATGATTTCTCCACAAATTAGTTTTAGCATGTGCTTTAACTTGAACATATCCCAGTCGTTTCAAAATCAAAATGAGGAGAGTGTAGTATTTTTTCAGATTAAAAAATATGAGCAGAACTGGTAAGTATGTAAGTGCTCTGTGGTGATCCAAGTATGTAGCTGTGGCACACAATATTCAAGGTGAATTTTTTCTCTGTTAATAATTAGAGGCATTAGTATTTCGTTAGTGCAGTGTGTGTTCAGTATTCCTGTATTAATGAGATGTTGCATTTCAAGAATCGAATGTGTGTGCTGCTTCTTACAGGTGCACTATGAATAATCATTTTTTTTTCAGAGAGATACATAAGAGTAACCACTTATTTTTTCTGCATTTCCTGAGACTGGAAACAGTTTCTCTTGGGGATTCCTTTTATAGTTTCTTCTGCTAACGACACTGAAGAACCACACCAATGTGGTCTCTCTGCCGTAAATCAAACTCTCTGTTCAGGAGGTAGTAGGAAGACACTGTTGAGTAATTCAGAATATGTTGCATCAACAGTTTCAGAAACCTGAGGGGGAGGGAATTAAATGTAGATTTACTCGCATAAAACTGACCTCACTAGGATTGTTTCCTGGAGTTCTTCCCTAGAAAGGTGTATGTATAGTGACAGCTACTTACGTACATGATTTTCACAGGTTTGAAACCTACCTTGCTATTATTACTCTTTACCCATTATTTCTTTTGGAATCCTTTTTTTAGAAACCTTCAAGAGTCTGGGATTCAGCATAGGATTGATCATTTTCAGCGGGAAATCCGTGTGTATCTATATGGTTTTAGAACTGGGGAAAATATTTTTGTGTCGTAGCCATTGTTATTAATTGTATCAGTGTTCATTTTCATATGCATCTAAGCAGACCCATAGAAGAAGATAAAGAGCTGGCATAAATCATGGAGCTGTAACAGGCAATGCCAGCTACAGATTTGGATCAAAATCCCAGTTGCAAAGAATTTACAATGGTTGCAAGTGCACAAATAAGATTGCGAACCCTGAGCCACTTACTGTAAGATCATATTTTATTGAAAATATCATAAACTTTATTCTATCCCTCAGGAATGCAATGGATAAATTACTTTTGAAATCCCTTTTGGAATATTATATATAGGGCATGGGTGGTTTTTTTTCCCCTTAGTTTCATTTCAGAAAAACTTACCTATAGTGTTTGGTGCTTTCTTTTTTTTCCAAATTTCCATCTCTAAGAGCTCTTGAATCATTTATTCCGTATTTTAATATCTTTCACTTAAAACACACACAAAAATATCTTTCCTGGAATGCCATTCTGAGGAACAGGTTTAGGATCCTTTAGATGCAAATACTCTCTTTTGTATTCATCTGTTAAAGAGAAAGACTTTGGGATTAGCTATGGACAGTTTAGCAGTTTTTCTTACTTTGTATTTTTGAGCATTTTAATTGGAGGTCAGAAATAAGTGGAAAATTTTGTCTTTAATTTTTTTTTTTAGATCCAAATCAAGAGATGAAATTGAATTGTTGTAAGTGATCCTTTAAGTGTCCCCATTTGACCAACTTTGAGAGGCAGCAGCTTCCTGAGAGAGTTGAAGCAATGTTTGCCAATCCTTGTAAAGCATTTCACCTCTTCAGAGGCTAAAGCCTCTCAAAACCAAGAACAATTAAAGCAAGAGCCTTTCAGAGCGACTGGGGAATTCAGCAAAATAAATCAGAAATCCTCTGCTGTGGCTCTGGAGGCTTGCCTCATTATAAGAGCAGATCTATTAGCCCCCTTGCCATTGTCTTTCATTTCTCAAGTGAGGTGATTCTAATTAAATTAATCTGCATGTCAATCTATCGGTGATCAATCAAAAGGGCTGAGGTCCCCCTTTGCGGCAGTGTGCTTGCGGCTGACAGGGGCTGATAATGGAGGAAGAAATAAACTGTCGAGCAAAGTTAATTAGTCAACATAATAGGTGGATTAAACAGGAGCTGCTGATTGCTGTTTCACATGTCGAAGCATGAGGTGGGAGCTGAAACTGCAATTAACAGACAATTATTATATTTGGTTGTAAGAGGTCGCATGAATAAACATATCTCTGTGGGTTTCAGTTTTTAATCCCTTTCCCTGTTTAATGTAAGGAGAAGTGTAGGTCATTTCTTCTTATTGTTTTAGTGAAAGTTCTTGAAGGCAATGTGTGCTCCTGGCAAACCAGCAACCAGCTGAAGGTCTAATCTTTGGCCAGGATAAAACCCTGGGAATGCCATACTTTGTTGGGAAAAGGCTGTGGGAGGGGATAGCTAAATGAAAGCCAGGAAGGCTATGAAGGCTCTTGGTCTGAGGGGGGTGGGAGGAGACCCCCTGTGATGAGCTTGCATGCCTCATGCATCTCCCCATTTCCTCCACAATGGTTCGTGGCTTGGGTGTCTCAGCCTGAACAGGGATTTCCTGTAGGATGGTGCCTGCTGAACCTCAAGGTTGAGAGGTCCCTCTGGACACCTCTGAGAAGTTGGGTCTTCTACTCTGGACCAAACACTTACCTGTTTGCCTGTGCTGGGTTGGGTCCTCTCCCACCCTGGGCTGCTCTGGGGAGCAAAAGTGTCAGACCCTGTCTCCAGGGCAGTGCTTCACTGTCTCCCTCCCCTCACCTCAAACCAAATCCCAGGTGTTGACATTGAGATAAGTTGAGAAATACAAATAATTCTAATGCTGGATGAATAGGGTTGTGTTCTCCAGATCAAGACTCCACTGTCAGGCATGCATGTGTACACAAACATACCTCCCTAAGATACAGCTCAGGAGAAATTCGGGCAAGTCCAAGAACCTGTAGTGCCTGTACTGAGGGGAGAGCTGTAGCAAAGGGTGGGGGGAAGCATGAAGCATGCAACAACTCTCATTACAACTTCACAAAATACACTTTTGTTTTCCTTTATTCTGAATTGATTCTCATTTACCATGTCAACAGCTCTATCTACTTCGGTATGGAAACTGAAGGATAATTTAGGGTGAAACACAGCTGCCCTTGTATATAGGGGAAAAAATACTTAATAAAGATCCTCTTGTTAAAATGATGGTTAACAGTGTGCTGTCTGCCGTGCAGCTACAAACTCTGCAATTTGACTTAAAACTGCATCAAAAGCTTTCGATGCCAAAGACCCACTCATCAATAGCGTCTCTTGTTAGATTTGTACAGCATAAGCACCAGTTATTATGCGAAATAGCTATGCAATTTTCTACAGCTCCCAGCTGTTATTTATTTAACGGAGTTGATTACACTATATGCTTCCTAAAAAACATACATACATACATATATATATATATCCCAGTTTTCCTCCATTTTGCTCTTGTGCTTGCAGGTTGTGGTGTCTACAACGGTCAATGTTGATGGCCATGTGTTGGCAGTGTCGGACAATATGTTTGTACACAACAACTCCAAGCACGGGCGGAGAGCTCGAAGACTTGATCCCTCGGAAGGTACGCCTTCTTATCTGGAACATGGTAGGCATATCATTTTCATTGGTTGGCATTGCTACTTTAAATGTGGATTTATTTGGTTTGTGTCTCTGGCTACTGGTTTCAAAATGTCCTGGGACAGTTTAGACCTTTGGGACCAGATATTTTAAAGAAACTGGCCTCCAGACCAAAGGGGAAAGTTTTCAAGTAGGTCAGCACTAAATGTAGTGAAATGACAAACCAGTAAGTAAATATAGGTGCAGAGTCTGTCCTGTGTGTCAGTGGAGTGATTTCTTTGGGTTTTTGTGATTGTGTCTATTCAGTGCTCAAAAATGGAGTTTGACCTTTTCCAAATTGCCTTGATTTTTGACTGTGCATCTAAGGGATGTTGCATATTTTCTAAAGTGCTCAGCACCTAAATTTTATATTGGATTTCTTCTATCTATAGAGTGCTGAGCTCTCTAAGAGATCCAGCTGTTCCTTTGAATTGCCCTAAACAAAAGCAGAGCCCTTTTGGAAATCCATCTGCTTACTCAAGCTATGGACGAATGTTCTCTTCTGGCTCCAGCTGTGCCAGCTGAGGAAGTTGCTCTTGCTTACAGCTGCTTGTCTTTCCTCCCTGCTGCAGGCTATTCTCCACCATGGACATGCCAGCTAACATGGTTGTCTGATTGCTTCCTAGTCTCCTTCAGTTCAAAGAAGTTCATTTTAGTTAAACCATTTCAATAATAGCTCTTTGCCCATCTAGTTTATTTTGCTGAAATGATGGAAGGAGAAATGGCACGAGGCAATTTATCTGGCTTTTCTGAAAGGACAGTAAACTCCAGCAAGGGTGGGAGGGGGGCATGTGCTTGGAAGCAGCCTGGGGGACAGTAATCTTTTCCGTAAGATCAGCTGGTCCTGGAAGAGAACATCTGCTGGTGACTGTAGGTGTTTAAAATGGGAGTTGTTGAGTGCAGACGTATTTTGAAAAATCTGGACTTGATTAATGGTTTGTTTTGCTCTTTGTCCTCAAAGTTGATGACTACTACTGAAAAACAAAAACAGAGGGCATTTCACTCCCCTCTCCCTGTTCCAGTTTAGTAGAATAGCTCTTTGTCTTCAAAGCTGTTTGTAATCCTAAACTCAATAGGTGCTTGCTCCCTCTAAGAGATGTGTACCCTCAGCTTCCATTGAAGTAGTTGAGTGTAGAAGGCACCAGTGCTTTATGCTGGTTTGTTTCACAAATATTTGCCAAGGATCTGATGAATAATTAAATAGGTTTTTCCAAAGAGTTTGAAGAAACCAGATAAAATTTTCTCTGAGAAAGCGAGTGACACTCAGAAAAAATGTTAACTAGATATGTTAAAAGAAATTATTAATACTGAGAAATAGGCAAATGCGTGGGTTTCTACTACTCAGTGAATTCCTGTGGAAATAGCTTTCTATTCTGTTTATGCTTTCAGGCATCAGTCCTGCAAGCACTTATGCATATATTTAAGATTATGCACACATATGGTCCTGTTGGGATCAATGAGGCTTCTTGTGTCAGTAAAGTTGAGGGTATTGATAAGTGTTTGCAGAATCGGGTCTGTAGTTCACACTTACTAACCTAAAATTCTTAGCTCAGCAGCATTTCTCATTATATAAACATAACTTACATCTGTATTTATTTAGCTCTAACATTTTATGTAGGCTATGAGCCGTTTTCAGCCATAATTCATGTTACAGAATTTTTTTTTTTTATCCTGCCAACAACCTAATTTAATAAACAAACCACTGTCAGAATTTTTGCCGAATTTTTGTAAGGAATGTATGAGCTCTGTCTTTATTAATTAGCAGAAGGCAGAACATTACAAAGGGAAACCTCTCTCTATTCAACTTTGGAATCTTTCCATTAACTCAGTATTTAAAAAAAAAGCACTCCTATTTTTTACTTATATTCCTACTAAAGTAGATGCCTTCCCCCAGCCATTGCAGCCTTCTCAGTGCATGCTTCTGGTCAAGGCAATACCTGCTTTCTCATACATAAATGTTCTTATTCCCATGCATGTTTTAATAACATCTCATTTTACCACAGCTATCATTCCCGCTCCTACTACCTGAGGGATTCCGTTAGCGGAAAGAAACAAAAAAGATCATCCTGTGCTTACCTATCTACAGAAGCCCTCATTATTGTGCTAACATTAAAAGTCAACAGCTGCAAAATATGTCCATGTGTACATTTTGTGGGAAAGGTGATATTTCTCATCTACTTTCTGAAGCACCTCTCAAGCAACCTTAGAAAGCAACCACTAGTAAATTCTTACTTTTGAACAGCAAACTCTACACTACAAAACTGCAGTCTTCCCAAAGGCTTGGTGGGCCCTTTCTTTTTAACCTAAATCCTTGAGTCCAGCTCTCCAGGAACTCCATGCACATTTCAGACTGAGATAATTTAAAAAAAAAAGAGGGGGGGAGGGGGAAATCTAGTGTCTGTTTAAAATCTTATTAGATGTCTACACCACTGAATGAAAAAAAAAATATATATAGGAAAAGTCTTAATGGGTTTAATGCTATTGAATTTTGGGCAACCACCATAAATCTTAGACCCTCTGGAACATATGACATGCAGTTTCCTCCACTGCAATTGTGACTAATTTGAGTCCCAAAGTGTATTTTTTTTTTTTCCAGATTTTGTAATTTTTATCTCAGATAATATGTGTAAGTAGTAGAGGCAGTTTGCCTTTCCTCTTTCCAGCTTTTCTGCCTCCCTCGGGGGGAGCACAGATTGACCTGAACACTATCTGTAAACAGCAGAATGGGAAGTGAATGTAGTCTTGGCTATTTTGTCTCGGGTTTATTGCTCTGGTGAGCAACTTCTGATCATAGATTTTTAAATGCTGGGATCTAACTATAATATGCCCTTGACCAAATGTATTCTGTGTACTTTTCTACGTGTTTAACGCAAATATCCAACTGCAATAGAGATGAATTCCTGACTGCATGAGGGCTGGGGAGAGGGGATGTAGCACAAGGGTATGCTGCTTGCCTAGTTTAGTTAGACAATATCCAGATTATTTTTCCTTATAAAGTTGTGCTGGGACATGCTGCTCTTAAACAGGAGTTGCAGTTTATGTGACAGATGAAAGAGACTTTGGGTGCCAAAAAGTGGTAAAGAAAACTTTACCTCCTGAGCCACTCAGGAGCCTGGTGTCTCCACATTCAGGGTTTTACCATCTCATTAGCAGGTAGCCTAGATTATTCTGGGACATCCAACACATCCCTATTTATACCTTGCTTGTCAGACAGTAAAATGAAAGTTCCTCTTCGTAGCTCATCTCTCTGAATATAACTAGGAACCTAGATCTTGGTTTCATATCCACACACTGTCCTCCTTAAAACCAGTGCGTTAAGAAGCTCCTATTTCACATAAATATCTTTCTAAAGTAATAGCTGGCAGAGACCAATTATTTCATACATCTCTGTGTGGTATAAATAGGGTAAGCCTCAGTAATCTGTGGTTTTCGATAATTATCACTTTTTCATTCACAAATAGTTAGATCCTCACTTGTTTTATATTTATGGTAAACCAGAAAGCTGGTGTGGTTGACCTTTCTAAATTGTACATATATACTAAGATGTACGGTGAAGAGCCAGTAGGCCCCAACCAGTAGAATATATTTCAGCTTGTAGTTCATCCCAGGGTGTCAATTTTAAAAGCGAAATCTTTCCAATGCAATTTAAGTGAGTAGCTTATGGAAGGGGGAAATTCTGACAGTTTGCAACCACCCTTTTCAAGTTTACCAGCATGAAGTCCACTGCTGCAGATGTCTGCAAAGTTTCTAGCTAAAACTCTCATACTGCTGCAAACTAAAAATTCTTTTTTCCCCTCAAATCTTTGAATGGTGTTACAAGAATGTAAAGCCAATTGCAGCATCGGTTTCTCTATTATTTTTCCTCACTGGCAGAATGCAATGCCCTCGAAAAATGATAGTCCCTGAGACCCTGTCAGTTTACATGCTCTAACACTTTATTATCTAATGATCTAATATGCAACAAAGCAAAGAGGGGGTGCTTATCACCCTGACAGGATGCCTAAGAGAAGTGACTAAATTACTTTATGTACCATTAGCGCTAGCTGCCACGGTGAACTCACTGTGAGCATTTATGCAAATACTCCTGAATACATTCAAGTGGCCTTGTCAGGAAGGCGACTGACAAGCAGCTTAAATGCTTGGGGTTTTAAAGGAACAGTTTTATTTCTTTTTCTTTTCCTTTCTCCTCCTCCTCCACAGGAGAGTGCTGAAGAATTAGGTGATGGTGAGGTGATTTGATTCTGAGTCAGCTCAACAACAGCAAAAGATGAAAGATGCAGGGTAGAAATAGGGACAAATTATAAGACATGATGTCAGAATTTGCAGATGGAAACACAGACAACCATGAGTTCTAAAGCAATGTCCTGCCATTATTTTAATATGAAATATACATAAATCTGTGTATGTGTATATCTAAAACAGGTCATTATATAGCAAAACCATTAGTAGTGGCTGCCTTATATTGTAAATGATAGTGCATGGCTGTATTATTTGATCACTGTATTGTGGCACCTGAGACAGTCAAGCTTTTACAGTGTTGGTTTAGTTCACGATAGTAATGAGTGATTCAGACCATTTGCTGTCTGTAGGTACAAAACCTCCCACAGTAAAATAGTGGTTGCTGTGCCTCAGCTGTGTACATCAGGTAGATCCTTTAGTCAACAGTGGGGCATTTAAAAGAGTTTTTCTTGCCCATCCTGGGCTATCTGAGAGCCCACAGCCACCACAGTAGGCACATTCACAGATTTTCCCACTAAATTTCAGATTTCAAAGCAAAAATGATTGCTTGGCTGTGTCTTAGTTGATTAGGTACTTTTTACGTGGATTAATAAGAAAGAAAAGTCTTTCTGTACTTTATAAACTATTTTGAGAGGATGATCTGTAAAACAAAGCTTTAGCTCTGAGTGCCATCATTGTCATCTAGTCTGAAACAGAATTGTTGGGAATGGTCATTGTACACCTTGAGTTTAGTTGTATGTTCTGGGCTTACCAGTTGATGATTCCTGAAAGATGCTCAGAAATCTGATTTAGTGACCTGGTTCTTGTGCTGCAAAGTGGCTTTGCCGCAGCCTTTATCACTACATTTTTGGCAGTGTGGAGAGTCATGAAGAGCATGCTCCTGTCAGCTCCATAACTGAACCCCTTGGTGTTGCATGTGTCCACACTAGTTGAAATTGTTAATACAAGACAGAATACCATCTGAAGTGAAAAACATTCTCAAGTTGAGAATGGTTAATCTTCAAAACTTCCTACATTTTACCCTTAGATGGTATAGGTTCAAATTCTTAATCAAAGGTAGGAACTGCTGCCTTCACAAACCAGCCAGATTAAACAAAGAAACTTGTTTGACTTGTTTGTTTGACTTGTTTCATTTATATGTGGAAGCACCTACTATATCTTAGTGCTTCACTTAAGAATGTTCTTGTGATTGCGTGAAAAATATAAACACACAAGCTTTTTCTGCACCATATCATTCCATATAGTGAAATGTATTGGCCTTGATTTATTATTTAGAAGAGAAATATTGAAGAAAAAAAAAAAAAAAGATTCTACCACTCTACTTGAGGGGATCTTGTGTATGTTATTCTGACTTATGTCTGCTTTCTAATTTACTTTCTATGAGAGAAGAATACCTAGGGTTGTTGGACATCTCTATGCATACACAAGGGAAAAAATATGACTTTCAGAACATTGCACAATGTGGATTGTAATAACAGTAAGTGAGCCTTGATATACTAAAGGATTGCAAAACTTGAAGCTGGAAATAATTTGCTTTGCTTTTGCCAAACTGTCTTTTTCATATTGGTTCCTTCATAAATGCAGTGGCTCATAAATTCAGGCAATTTTTTACATAATGGCTTGTTATGTGTTCTTGGAGATTGACCTCACTGAACGCATAATATTAACCTTTTCACTGGCCTGTGGACTTAGTCTATGTTTCCATTATAAGTGAGCACACCAGGGCTGGATTAGTCTAGTATGTGTACGCAGGTGGAGCTAAAGCATGAAGAGACCCCCTCTGAAGAGACAAAACATGTCCAGAAGGTTAAGGTGCTTCACTTGAGAGAATTTGTAGATAAAGACTACAATATGATCTCAAGATTTTATCTCTGGGGACCACTGAAGTAAGTTGCCAAAACAGTGGCAGGTTCTCTGCAGGTTGCAAATGTTAAGTCAGGATGTGCTGTCTTCCTAAAAAGTAGGCAGCAGGCTGGGGAAAGGTTGAGGATTCGAGTAATTCCTCGACCAGGAATTGCTGGGTGAGGTTCTCTGCTGGGCACTATGCAGGATGTCAGGCTGTGTGATTGAAATGGTCCCTTCAGGAATAAACTCTTGGGATCCATCAGATTAGCAAAACACAGCAGAGCTAAGATTTGTGCAGCTCCACAATTTAGGTAGCCAAAACTGTGGTAACTAAATTGTGCCCCACTGAATTCTGGTGATGTCTCTTTTTAACCTTCACAAGAGCAGAGTAGCTGTCTGCAGGCCCAGACCTCTGTTTCCTTTTTAGATATTACTGAGCATTTCACAAGAACCGGGTGGATGGGTAGGTGGAGCTGTCCTTACAGCCAATCACGTCAAACAGAAAGCAGAAAATCCTCTGTTTCTATTTGTCTAGGTCATAAATCAGCCATTAAGGAGAAGTACACAAAAGCTTAGAATATCTGGCTGCAGCAATTTTGATCTTTCAACATTTATTTTTAGTCTGAGGCTAAATGAAAACAAGATTTAAAAGATGCTCTGAGGGACGAATTTTTAATGGTTGATTTAGGTGAGGAGATTTCAGTTTCAGTCGAGGAATTTCAGTTTTGCTACTAGGCTGTTTTTCATGAAGTTGGAGGTCTGAGTTTGTGAATTTTCATTATTTAAACATTATTTCTTAATATAGATATACTAACACTGTTGCTGCCATGTTGCAGGAAATGACATACCATTTGATGGATTCTAGTCTTTAATAAAAAGGATCACTGTTACATAATGCCCATGGAAATACCTCCTGAAAAGTCATGTTTGGTTACTCCAACTACCACAGTTAGAAAGGATTCCTGCTTGACAGTCACTTGTCAGAAATCTAGTGCCACATCTAATAGAAAAAGGAAAAAAATGATACAATGGAAGCGGGAGACACCTTGATTTTTAAAATATAAGGTGCAGCAGTTTCTACCCATGAGCTGCTACCCTTTCTATTTTTCAAATAAATAAAATAAATCCCTTCCCCCAGAATATCTCAATGATATCAAGCTGTGATATGGTGTTACCTTCCATGGTTATGAGGGTGTCATGAATTCATGGAAAAAATAGTACCTGGATGAAGGTAGAACACATTTTGTGAAATTCCCAGAGGAGCTTTCAGAACTGTGCTCCCAAAATCTCAAAAAGATGAAACCATGGGGAAAACTGTCATTAAAATTTGATACAGATTTGTGGAAAAAACCCCCCCGTTTTGTTACAGTAGACAGATAAGAGAGAAAAGTTCAGATGGAAATTCTCCAACCACCAGGAGAGTTGACTCTTGTTTGGAGAGTTAGACCAACCACTTTTTGAAGGTTTGAGGTTTCTCTCCAGACCTCAGAGGAATCAGAGAACGGTTATGCAAGTAGAAAAACCTTAACTACTTTGGCAGAAACCTCACAGCTACCCGTACAGGAGAACATTCACTAGCACTCAAATATGCAATGAATGTTCATAGATAATGAGCATTCATTACATTTCAATTTGCTTTGCTGGCCACCGTATCACTAGTACAATGGCATCATAAGGGAGAAGCATGACATAAGGATTAGAGGAACGTTTGAGAGATACTGCACTGTATGGCAGTGAAGTTTTGCCAGACATTGTTTTTCCAACCTTCTAAAGTTCTGCTAACTTAGCTTTTTTGTGATAAGATACCATTACGGTTGTTATGTTAGGAAAAGTTTTTTCGCTCCAGTCTCGCTCCAGTCCCCTGCTGTCTTGGGCAGAGCACAAAGGAAAATAGTTTTGTGAATTGTGTTTTGTAAATGGAGGCCAAGAACCAGTGATTTTTTGAGAAATCATCTAGATGTTGTAAAAGTTCATGATTATCAAAGACTGGTGTTCACAGCAGTTTGCAGGTAACTGGGCACTTCCAAGTGTTCCATGTTAGGCACCCCAGTACTTAAATACCCCAGAGCAATTGGTGCTTATGAACAGTCTCTATTCCCATGGAGTTTATGTCCAAAGCTGTGAATCAACTGAATGCTAACAAACTCAAAATTAAAGTTTTGTTTAGATGAAAATTTTCCACCAAATTGTCATTTAGAATATTCTGATTGGAAAACTTCACAAATAATGAACTCAGTATCTTTTGTATCTCAGGCTGCACATCTTCTCATTGAACTGAGAGAAGTAACACTGTGAGCATTCCAGTCTGTCTTCTACTGTTCATTGCAGGCTGCCTGACAAGTGTTTCCCCAGCAAAATAAGTATTTGATAAAGCTCCTCCATGTCCAAGGAAATGACTTAATAGCATAAACCAGGAAACTAATGCAGAAAATGGAACCCGACAGGGTGGGGTGTTTGGAGGGGTTATTCTAATTCAGGTTGCCATCTGAAAATTATTAATGTTGGTAGTAAAGAATAAAAATAAGCTACTAATAATTAATATTGGAATGGAGACAGGCTTTGTGTTTGGCCCAAATCCAGAATACAAGATTTTCAGGAGTGCATGGCACTGCAAAGAGTGTGCTTTCATTAAAGCCAGTAATACAACTTCACAAAGTGTTTTTTAAAATCTTAGCCCAAACTGTTTGCTGAGCATAACCAGAAAGCTTTGTGTGTCACAATTAGTCCTTTCTGCTTCCCACCTTCATTCCAGGAATCTTGAGTTCTTTTTGTGACAAAACAAATCTTTAGCGTGAAAGTGGCTGTAATATAAGCAGTGCTGCTTTATGACCTCACTGGGCAAAGCGAATAGGCTTAGGAAGTTTATTAAAAAGATCAAGAATGAAGCTTTATGAAAAACTTGTCTGAAATTTAACAGTTTAATTTTATTTCTCAAAAGTAATTAAAACGTTTAGATCTACAAGTTAAGGTACAAGAGCCACAGTGAGATTCTTAACAAGATACTGTCCTTCACAAAGTGGATGCTTAGGACTGTGTGATCACGTTTTGTGAGTTAAGAGGGCACCAAAAAATGAAGGTACCCCAAAACAACCTTATCTTTTTGGAAATTCTTGGACCTAATGCCAAACTCTCAAACCACCAAGGATCCTGAAGCTGTGGGTAGGTGTTTAGTGAGATTTCTAAACTCTGTCTACAGAGTATCTATACCTATCTGCCACGTACTTTGAAAATTCCATTAAGTGCTTACTGGAACCACTGGGTAGCTGGATTCTTCCAAAAACCTGGTCCCGGATGCTGCAGGTACTTATGTGCTTTTTACTGTACTGCTGTTGAAGTGTCTGTTAGCAATGGGAGTGTAAGGAAATTCAAAATTAATTATGTTTAGTTAATAGCATATCATTATGGTTTGTAGCAACTCTCTCAGAGGTTCTGTATCTATCCCATGAAAAATCAAAGTGCGTTTCCTGCAGAGGTTCCCTTTTGGGTTGTGAAGTGGCAGCAGACATGCTAGATCTCCCCTGCTGCTGGAGACCGAACAGACAGCTCATGTTGCTGTTCGCTGAAAACCTGGGCTTGCATATGGAATTCATAGGTTTGGTGTTACCTGATCCGTGCACAGAGGGAAGGCCAGCACTCAGTGGTAGACTGCAGGCCTGACCACAACTCTGCTCATCTTTCCAGCTGCAGCGTGAGTTGTGGGTTGGGGTTTGAGGTCACAGCACTTTGCCACAGTACATTCAGATGAGAGCATCACTTAACTTCCTGGGCTCGTTGAGGAAGTGAAGAGAGGGGGAAAAACGTATTTCTGACCAGGTTTGGCTCTCTGAGGCACTGAAAGGTAAAGCAACTCTGATGAGGGGCCCTTTGGGTAAAATTACCCCCTTCCTGGGATTATGACCTTGAAGGCGACAGCCAGCACTGCCTCCTTGTTCATCCCTCTCTGAGCAGAGGTGCCTGCTGGAAAGCCCTGAGTCAGGTGCCTGTTCAGTATCAACTGCCAAATATTTTTATGGGGTTCCTTCTGGCTGCTTCCTCCCTATGATACTGTCTTGCCAAGGTCCCTTGGTACTTTCAGAAGCCAGTGTGGAACTCCCAGATCTCCAGGCTTCCAGAAGTGTTTGCCCATCTCCGCTAATAGTAGAGCGGAAAGAGGATCCTAACGTAGGCAGACTGACTCAGCCAGAGCTGGAATCTGAGTTTTTACATGCTACAGTGCTGTAGGTAGGTGGTCTGAATATGGCCCTAAATAAATAAAAACATAGCATGACTTTATCAAACACATTGAAAGAACAACTTCTCTAAGCATTTGTAGGCTTGAGTCCAAAGTATTCACTCCTCAGATTTTCAGCGAGCTGGTTTTATGTGGTGTCATTGCTGGACAGATACTATGAACTATAAATATATTTTTATGCTTGTGTTTTTGCAAGTAAAGCCTAACTGGCTGGGAGGGGGTGCTTGACCCTGCCTTCAGAGAAGCACAAAGAACAGAGGAAGAAAGAGTCTCAAAGACACTGCACAGGAGAGACAAGGGGTTCTCAGTCTTTGCAATGCAATCAGGGCTTCTGATTGAAATGCAATTTGGGTTGCGTCGCCTCCATTGCTGTCCCACTGCCACCACAAACATGGGCTGAGTATTATATTGCATTCCTAAATCAAACCTCCCTATTATTTATTATTAATTTATTTTGTTTATTTTTCTTATCCACCCTTCCCATCCCAGGTAGACATTACTTTGTAGCATATTTCTGGCCAGGACAGCAATTTAGGTAAACCTTCTGATCACTGGGATGCTTTTCTTACAGAAGAGCCAGATTCCCTCCTTTTCCCTTGGCCCAGGGCCTGGAAACCCGAGGCTGTCCATTGGACCTTGGTCCCTGCATTGGCAGCTCCGCGTAACCTGTCACAGAGACAGCCTGAGCACAATTTCTGCACATGATGAATATGGATCTTTGCTGCATCTGGCAGGCTGCAACAATGAATGCGGAAGACTGTCATTAATAGATAATAAAAGCAGAAAGCAACATTAATGGGAATAAGCTTTTCTTTTACTGGGAGTGATTATTACTTTTTTGTTCTTGGCCTGTGACTAGCTCGAGCCTCACATTACAGCTACCAACAGTGTGTGCACGCATGTGTTTTGTTGCTGGCTGGTTTTTAATCTGGAGTATTTAACCATGATATCTTCAAAGTGCGATTGTGTCATACATTCACAGACGCTAATAGCTTTCAAAGATGAAGAGCCTTGCTGCTTTATGTTTAGTCATGCCTTCATCTATAAATTTATGGCAGTATTATGGTTTAATGAATTGAATAAGTCCCAGAACAACAACTAAAACGCTTTTTTTTGTTTGAATTTAGATATTGCATACTTTGTTCTTCAAACGAATAATAAAACCAATGTGTTTCTTTAGTGGTAAACTTCAGCCTAACTTCATCTCACATTACTAATCAAGTGCTCAAGGATACGTGGGTGCACATACACATACGAGTGCACATGTGTGTGGGAAACAGGCGCTTTCCGCTGTGGTGCTAGACATAGGCTGAACATTCGTATTCCAATAGCGATAGGCAAACCTCCGAGAACAGATGGAGCAGAGTTCAGCACAAAGGTTTAATCCTATCAAGATGATTCCTGTATGGCCATCTGGATAATCCAGTGCACAAATTCAGTGCCTGTTAAAAATACAGCGTAGGCCAAGATTAGCGTCACAGATTTTCCACTAGACTTGTTCATATTTGACTTTATGATTCTCAGACTCCAGAAAATTGCATTAGAGAGCAGACTGTGATTTGTGAGAGAAATCAGATGAGGAATAAGAACTCTTAGGGTACTTGAATTTCCCTTGAAGGAACTGGATTACAGGCACTCCCTGTCCCTGCCACAACCGCTTTGTGTTTCTATGCGGGTTGTTCTGTTTCTGAAGGATTATTACTGCGAGCTCTCTGTTGTGGGCAGACTTTCTCAAGTCTGCTGAACAAAGAATTCAGCTAAAAATTAATTTTAGTTGTGGCTCTTTTTTTTTATTTTTTTATTTTTTTTAATCAGGTTGAAATAAATTCTTTGATGTAGAATTAATCTCAGGTAAACTTCTGATTGTTGTGCTATATAATGTAGTGGGGGGTTTAACTGATTTGGGGGGGAGCGGAGTGCTGTATTTTTCTTTGTGATAGTGAAAGATATCATAGGAGTTTAATTATACTAATATTTAGTTTGAAGGAGTGAGAATTTAGATTAAACTCTTTCGTCTAGAATAGTTTCTGTGTATACCTTGCTGGTATAGCCGTGACATACCAGTGTACATCTGAATATCAGGACTGAGTGCTGTTGTGCTTGGAAGGCTAAGCTTTTTACACCTTGTAGAGATAGGATGCTGTGGCTCAGGAGCTTTTAGCTAGCCCTGTGTTCCAACTCTAGTGAGATTTGTTGTGAGAGATTTAGAGTTTTGTTAAGGTACGTATGGAAAATAAAAAATGAGAGCAGGGTAGTGGTGAAACAGAACATGAAATAAGAAATAGCACCCACCTGCCCTTCAGGTAGGTTGGGATTCAGCAAAACAATAAATCACAGGGTTAACATTAGGCAAATGACTGGTTCCACCTTATAAAATGTTGTGCTCATAGTACACTGAAGAACCAGTCAGTTAAATTAAGTAGGTTTTGGGGTATGCAAGCTATGCAGCGATGTTTGTTTTGACAAACTTTTAGGGTTGATTTATATTACATATTTTGGGCTTCCATTCACAAGGTTGCCTTCATCCTCACCCAGAAATTGCATCAGTGCATCTATTTTTAAACTTTAGTGCACTTAAACAGATGCAGTCTCCTTTCTGGACATACTTACTGTTTTTAAAATAGTGGCTTAGCTGGGCTCTGTAGCTTCATCAGCGGAAGTGAAATCAGTAGGAAGCTATTGAAATTGAAACGGGAGAAGCATATCAGACTTCCTCATTGTTTCACTGACAAAGCTTTTAAAGTCCACATCCAGATAAAACGATGCAATCCTGTGCATATATCACCCCTTAGTCTGCTGTCTGCTGTTGCCTTTGGCTTCCCATCTTTTAGGAACATTTTCCTGCACCTTTGCAAGTGACCCCATGGGATGGAGGAGAGAGTGAAGAAATTGAGGGGCAATAATTTCAGGGCTCATAGTAAAGCATTTACCTTGCCTGGGGTCAAAGTGTTCCTGTGCGTTCCCGAGGGAGGAGCGTACGTTGCAGCAGTCACTGCTTTGGTGCTTGGGCCTGAGCAAACTTGTCCCTACTTGTGGAGCTGGAAGTGCTGCAGATACTTGGTGTAGGTCCTCTGTGATGTTCTTAGATGTGCTGATTCTTCTCCTGATCCAGTGCGTGAGCTGCCCGAGATAGCAGAGACCTTGTCCACGCTGGAGCTGAGTAGCTGCATTGGTTTAGGCAGAGTGCTATGTCTGGCTGAGGCCAGCCATACCAGTTTCTTCATGGCTGACTCACAATGAAAATAACGAAGGCAAAAATAATGAATGCAATAATTATAGCTTAAAATCTGCTTGAAATTTCCTTGAAATAAAAAAATCAGAAATGCATCCAAAAAACCAGTAAAATTGTTAGGCCTCTTGATATATATTTATAGAGGGAGAGTGCATATATATTTTTGTCAAGAATAATATATGTATTATTTATTTTTATACATATATTAATGTTTTGGCTGAATCTATATATTGAATTTAACCAAATCTTTAAGTGTTTTTACAACATTACTTTTTTTTCTTGGGGAATTTATTATTTACCAACCAAACATGACAGAGCTCTTTTTTTGGAAGTCAAGTTTTACCAGCTTGCACTGAGATGCTAGGAACTCTTACTGTTAATGTTTGGAAAGCAGGAGGTACCTCCTAAAGGAAAAAGCAAGCAGTCATAAAAAACCCAGAATTTCCTCTGTGAACAGATTTAAAAGAATGAATGAAAATGCATTTCTTTCAATAATATAGAGACACCTAAATTATTATTTTTATTGAGATGTTTCAAGCAAAATACAGAGCAGATTTTTTTTTTGTAACACATCTCTCATTATTCAGGATTGCCTCCTTTTTCCATGCAGTCATTTTTCAGGCAGTGATCAACAGCTGAGAGCTTTGGAAATCATTAAGGAAAGAGAAACACAGAGGACTCCATGAAATGTAACTTTGCTAGCTGTGGCATCAGCAAGGATAAAAGAGAAACACTGGCTTAGGTATTCATTGTAGGTGGAATATTATCCCAGGTAATTTACATATTCAATTCCCATTAATGGGAACAGAGCATCCAAAATGTTAGGCAGAAAATCACAGCCAATACTTTTAATTTCACTTCTTGGAAACAGAAACAAAGGCAACCTTCTCTCTCTTCCTCCACTCTGGAGAGATTGCATGACACGTGTATTCATCCAGTGCAGACATCATGAAGAGCCAGGAGGTAGTTGCCATTTTTGCCAGGGTGTTGTAATCTTTAGAGCTTGCAAATGGTAAGTCCCAAATATCAAGATGCTGTAAAGGAGAGAGATGGGAATGAGGAGCAGGGCATCACATCCTTGTGCCTGTGTTGCATAAAGCTGCATGAGTTATCTCCTCGAGAGGGAAACCTCTGTTACTCTGTTTCCTGCACAGCAGCTGCTTGTTGTCACAAGAGAATAGGAGAGAGAGCAGGCTGTGATATGAAAAAGGAAAGCAGGAAGATCATCACTTTACTAAGATAAACAGCAAATGCATTGTTTAGCTTAAGAGTGAAGATTTAATGCTCCAGTACAATATGTAAAAACTCTGCCACATTCCCTTTCCCTGAAGTGTCTATGACTAACCCTTTGGGCTGGTCTTGCAGACTCTTCCTAGCCAGGCTGGTTTGATGATCTTCAGTTGCTTTCATTTGCTTGTGCTGGATACGGCTCCGGCAATGCATCCACATACTAGACTGGAATGGCACCTGCATGGGCACAAAAACTTTGGAAAAATGATAGTTTTCCGTTCCAAAAAAGAGCCACTCCCCCCATGATAAAATCGATCTGTTAAAGTGCTTAGTGTGGAAAATCCACAATAAACAATGAGGAATGGAATAACACTTCTCCCCTACCTAACACCTATGGAAATTTATAATTCAAGAAGGAAAAAAATAATGTTTTTCTCACCTTTTAAGGAGAAATACACTTTGCCAAACTAAAATGTTGATCAAAAAGGCCTTGAGCATCCCAACAAGTTCTGCACACCTTTGGCTCCAGAGCACTGTGGGAAAGGAATTTAGGCTCAGAGAATTCCTGAGCACCGCCTTGCTCAGAGTCACAAACCCTATGTGATTTCAATAGCCATGAGGTACCTAAGGGAAGATCTACACTACACGGTATAAAAACATTATAGAAATCCCAGAGTTAGCACTGAGTCACTGCTACATTTGACTTTCTGCAACGCTGAGTAGACGTAGCAGCTCAGTTCCTGAAATCAGCATAATGGCATTAGTCTGTTGGCTCTGCTGCTGCTGGTTCTTGTGTTGGGCTGGATGAGCACTGCACTGCACAAGGTGGTCTACACGTAACCTAAGTGGTTTTTGAAATGGGAAACCCCAGTTCCATACACATTACATAGCTCTTGGCAGCTTTGCACAGAGCACTGCCCAACAATCTTAAAAATACTCTAGTTCCTTAATCTGCAGCTTCTGTGGATGAGTTTTTAAGCACTTATTTAAGTGGTTTATTGAATCACAGGTTCAATAACTAACTCATGGTTTTGAGTGCTTAAAACTGATTTGTCTTGGTGTACTGAAAATCAGTATTTTGGTGAAAGTATTTAACAGGTTGCAGGATCAGACCCATAAACCATGGGTTAATTTGTGACTCATTTATATATTCAGCCTGGAATTAGGTTTTACCCCGTAAAAAAAGGCAAACTTATATTAAACTTGAGATACTTTCAGTGCTTCCTCTAAGATGAGACATAAATTTCCTGTTCTCTGAATTCCCAGTTCTAACTGCCTTTGTGCAACTCTCCTTGTGTGTCACAATACTCTTTAAGGAGAAGAAAAATAAAAGCACGTACCCCATCATTTAAACTCCTGTTGTGATGCAGCAACTGTTGCCAGAGCCTCGTCTATGGAATAATGGAGGATGAAACCACACTTCATGATAAAAACTGCAGGCGAGGTCATTCTTACAGTCACCAGCACAAACTGGATATTAATCATAGAGCAAATACATTTCAGAAGCTAAATAAGAGCAGTCCCAGAGCCCTGCTGATAGCTGTGCATCCCACTAATTCACCTCAGTGAACATTTACCTCTAAGTTCAATTAACCCTTATTCCAAGGCCACCCATAAACTTTGTGGTAAATATGCTTTTTTTTTTTTTCTCTAGCCTCTTGTTTTCTATCAATGGAATAGATCTTTTCTATTGGAGGATAAAATGCTGTCTCTGTTTATAAACACAGGTCCCTAATTAAGAATATGAGATGTCCAGTGTGTGTTTGTGAGGGACTTGAACCAGTAGCTCATTGATTCTGTAAATTCAGATGTTCGATGCTCCTGAGTGCATCTACTATTTCTTCTGTCTTCAGGTGCTATTTGAGTCAGATTGGAATGCTCAGGAGGCAGATGGATGGTGATGTGGGGGAGAGGAATTTCCTAGTGCAATTACCTGCACACAAAGTTAGGTGTTAAACGTGTACAAGAAGCTGTGAGGAGACATTATTGCTGTTGTTGTGTTATTATTATTATTGTTAGAAGTAGTATTAGTACTGTTATTGCTCTCCCTTCCAAGCATTGTTCAGAGGCAAATTGAAAATGTGGTAATTAGGCCCTGACTGGTAGTGTAGTACTAGTGTCCCGAGCCAAAGTTCAACGCCCTGAAATGAAATTTAAACCAATTAATCTGTTAGATTTTTATCGCTTGTCCGTGTTTTCTCAGCAATTCCCTCAGCACGCGGCCTTTGATCAACTCTCATACAAAAGCTAAAATGTGTGCCTGCTGCTAGCAAGATGGGGCTGACATTAACATGGCACTCATAAAACAATCAGAGCAGTGAAGCCCTCAAACAGACAGGGCATAGTAATATTTAATAAAAGCGCACACATAATCTTCAGAATTAGCATTTTGTGCCTTGCAGTACCTTTGGGAGAAGAGCTTTTATTTGTGGAGTGATCATTATTATAACAAAGAAGAGCTACCTAATAATTTCCACTTTAACTCTGCAATATGCCACGAGCATTTCTGAACCATTATGCTAAACTGTGGCGGGGTAATCATTTTATTGTCACAGTTTGAAGGAAGAAAAATCCCCTGTATATCAGTAGCTAGGGGACTACAGGAACACACTGACACACACAGCACAAACCAGAAAACTTCCTTTTTGCTACCCGTGTGCTGAACTTGGTACCTACCATCCTTTGTAGGCAAGGTGGTAAGATTTTAATAATGTATACTCTGAGGAAAGACGAAGATTTCAAAAGAACATTGTTTCCCTTGAAAGTCATTGAGTTTTTTTGCTCATAAATCCTTAAAATTTATCAACAGAGACCTTAGCTTTGAAGTCAGTGGCAAAATTCTCATTGGCTTCAGCAAGTTTGGGATTGCAGTGCCTCCCTCTAACATCTCTGTTAACTCAGACTGCAGGAGCAGCACAATGAAACATGTCAGATGTTAACACTGACTTGCCTTGATTCTGTGCAAAGAAGGGGAGCAGCTTATTAAGACTCAAAACCATTAGGCCATTTCAGCAGATGGAGGATGTGGCCACATCACCTTCAGCACAGAGCTGCAAGGTCCCTGCCTGCAGTTGGAGGGGTAATACTTAGTTTTTCTTCAGTCCAATGACTGTTCTGAAAACATGCAGTGAATGTAATGCACTCATGCCAAAGAGTCTCAAAATCTTATCTGATAGTTAGGCTACCAAACTCTTTTGGTTATGGTTGTAGTTGTTTGCCAGCTGTTGTCCATTTAAAAAAACAAATGTTTATATGTGTAAGAGTGTGTAATTATAGTTATATTACTTGTCTCTGGACTTTAAGTTTGTTCATGTTCTCAATCACATACACTTCATTGCCTTTAGTAGAAGTGAACTGAAGTCCTTCCACTGCATTTTTATCAGTGAAGTTTCAGACTTTGGCTAAAATCTTCTTTTTCCTACAGAAAAATCTAAATTTTTTGTAACTTTTTTTTCTGTTTGTTTTAAAAACACTATTTTAGAAATGATGCTTTGGTGTTAGAGAAGGGCATGTGAAGTGATAATATTTTAAAACAAAATATTTTGGTTTTCTTAGAAATAATAATAATTTTAAAAAGTGTTGTAGTTAATTCCAGCTATAGATTCTGGAACACTGCATTCTGCAAAAAAATGTTCTGTATTTGGGGTTCTCTTGTGACCGAAACAAAATGTAGAAAAATCAAGGTCTCTAATGAAAAGATTATTCTGCCTAGCTCTGTTTTTTTAGGGTTGTACAGAAGTAAACATCTTCCAGACAGTGCTTTTAAAGTTGCCAAATGATTAACAGCAGAAGTATGAAGAGCTGAGGGCCTGAGCTGGCCAGACATTTGTACCAGGGGCATAAATAAAGCTGAGATCATTGCCTTGCCCTGGTCCCAACATTACCTGTTGGTGATGCTGGCAAATAGGACCTGATTCTTCAATCCTCCTTCCGGGTGCTCCAAGGAAAGGGCCTGGTAAGGGAAAAGTTTTAGTAAGACCAATGTCCCAGATGAAGCTGGCTGTTGCAAATATGTCATTGTATAAACATGTTTTGTTGCCTTCAAAAACAGGTAGCAAACTGGATGCCTCCTTCAGCACGTCTCCTCGGGCTTCCTTAAGACACAGACCTTAAGCACAGCTTCCCTTGAAGGGCTCCACGAAAGGGCTGCCCCACCAATCTTTACAGACACTTGAATTTTAAGATAAGAGAAGCTGTTCGGGGAAAGTTGGGAAGTCCCACTGGTTTTCCTGACTGCTCTTGAGGGAAAATAATGCCCTGAAGTCTTTCAGGAATGTACAGTGCTCTCACTGCATGTCAGGTAGTGCCTGCAAGGGGTACCAACTTGCCCTGCTTATTAAACCACCAAGTCCTGACTTTTCGTCCTCAGAGGAGATGTCCTGGGCTCTTGCGAGCAGTTTCGGCGAGGCACTGATTCAGCACAATTGCTACATATTTAAATAAAATTACACGTGCGAGTGGTCACATTGACTTTGTGGGTGAGAATGTGAACAACCCACAGCCCCGGTTCAGCACAAGGACCTGAGTGTCTGCTCAAAGTCCTCCTGGCTGCCCTGGGACTTGACGTGTATTTGGTATTAAGCACATGCATGTATAAAGTATCAGAATCAACTCCATGAGGCAGCAGAGAGTGCAGCACCTCGCACCTCTGGTGGCAGTGTGGGTACCGCAAAGAACATCACGACATAAACAACAAGACCTTTAGTGGGGACCTGTAACTGCAGAACAGTATCTTGCATTCATTTTAAAGATGAATTGAATCTATAATTTTGAAGCCTGCATATGTTTTCTGTTAATGGTTTATGTTCTCAAACAGTTTTTATTCACTGGTATTTAGGAAAAAAAATGTTGCTTGTAGTCAAAAAGTAGCTCATTCTCTGACACATGGGAAACTGATTATCTTCAAGTTTTACTGGGGATGTGGGGGGTGATGGTGGGGGGGGATGTCTACCATCAACTGGAAATACTGGAAAGGGTGTAATTTGGAAGTGATTTTAATTTTTACTTATGAAAAAGTTCAGTTCTGTGAGAGGGCTAGGTGGCATTTTGAAAAGCTGCTTTCACTGTAAACTCATTGCTGAGAGTTCAGCTGAAAGGAAAGTGGTTTTGGACTTTGCAATGGTTTCTATGCACAGCTTTATGCAAGTAACTTGAATCCAAATTAAACATATTGAAGTTACTTCTGTGTGCGCGCTACATTTTCGTGACAGTAATGTTAGGATGTTTCTTTTGTTAGCTCATGTTAAAGTTAATAGCTGGGCTCTGCCAAGTTTGGAGCTAGGTAATGATTTTTTTTCTGCCTCTGTGTTTGTGTTTTTCACTGGAGCTGGCATCCCCATCTGCTTAAGTAGTGGAAAAGTTTGTGCCTGACACTTACAACCTTTTGTAGGTAGAGACGGGGTCTGTTTGCTCCCCAAGCGTGTGTTCCATCACCAGTGGTGTGAGGCTGTAGCAGTGCCCACAGAAACACTCATTGCTAATGGTGACTCAACAGTTCCCTTTCCAGCTCCCTCCTGCTTCCCAGTTCCACACCGGCCCACCCTGCCCAGGGGCTGGGAGGATAGAGCTTCTCACCAGCCTCACTGATCCTTGTAATTAGCTCCAACTGACCAGAATTTCACTGAGTAATCATAGATGCACAGGGTCTTATGTCTGAAGCATATTAAAGTAGGCTTCTGTGAACAAATTAATTTACTGTCTTTACAATTAGAAGAATGTAGGGCAGGGGCTGTGCCATTACACAGCCACATGAAGTAATTCTTGGGTGCAAGGGTGTTCTTCTGGATGGTGCTAACATGTGGGTAGCTTACACACCCCTATCTATCTAGTAAATCCTTAGCTAATGAAGTGCCTGAGTGCTCTCCCTTGAGTATGTCATCAAATACTCAAAGTTACAAACCAGGTTAACAGCTCAGACAGTCTTTCAAACAATTAGCAATTCACAGCCAAGTGCCAGCAACCCTAAAAGGAAAGGTTTGTATGTATATATGTATGTATATATATATATGCAGCTAATGAAGTCCTGCTGATTGGCACCTGATTGACATTGCAGAATCAGTGTGGGCAATGGCAGGCCTTCATGTGTTTTCAGTGGATCCAGCCTCTTCTCTGTGCTGAGGACTGAGTTCATATCTAAGGGAAAGAATCTTTCCTTTCAACATTGAGGTTGACTGCTGGAGTTTTGCTGCTCCTTAAGGAATCTGTTTTTCATGGCTGATGAAATTGTTGAGGTACTCACTAAAAATGTTTTCTAATGATACGATGTCATATTTTCACCTCATGCTGTATTAGTGAGAAGCTGGTGGCATTTGGGATGGAGCTGCTTCTTTTCATTAACCTATGTGACCACCCTGAGACAACACAGCTGAGAGTTACCCTAGGCTTTTTGTCTTATTCAGGTTATTTTTACAGGTTATTTTTATAGTTATTCCTGTTGCTTCAGCACAGTTAAATTCTGATGTACTCCTGTACTTCAGAGGAGGAGAATCAGTGTGTGGATATTTATATTGCCCTATCCTACCAATATATAGAGCTGATCATACCTCTGCTTACAGAGTCTTAAACCAGAAGATATCACATTACGATTTGAGCTTACTACTTTGCACAACACTTGATTTAGTTAATTTTATTTTTTACATTCAGTACATGCCAAAAAAGTGGCTAGTGAAAGCAGGGACAGGCTAAAGGAATATGGCAGAAAGCATTGTGCATGCAATTATCCAGTAGATGTAACTGGAATGACTAGATGGCAGGGTTGTAGGTTTTGATTCTGTTTTGGGGTTGTTTTTTGTAACAGTAGCCAAAGCATTAAGCAACATAGGGTGGTTTAATACTAGAACAACCTGGATCCGATTGCAGAATAGTTAAAGAAATGATGAGGGTTACACCCTTTTTTATTTACTCAGTATTTTGCATAATATTTATGGGAGTTTCCTTGATTAATTTAGGTTATGATATATAATAAAGTAATCTCACTGGAGATTGTTTTATTAATTCAGGTATTGCACATTTCATATAGAATAAAGATAGGCATTTGTCCCAATCTTCTATTGGTCTCTGCCCATCATGCTTTGATTTTTCTCTTAATGTAGTCTTAAAAAAAAGGGTTTTTTTCAGTGCAGATAACAAAACCAAACAGAAATTAATTGGGAAATACATGCTTCCAGAGATATAGTTTGAGGTCACGCACATGTACTAGAAAGAACATGATTGCTGAAATCTTTGTGTTAGTAAGGGGGGGGAAATGAAAGCTCCTTTTATTTTATTTTTCTCAAGTCTTCTATCATTAAAATCTGGTTCTAACAGCAGAATACTTCTCTTTTTTATGTGTGTTGAAAAGCAGCTACACCATGTATCAAAGCCATCAGTCCAAGTGAAGGATGGACTACAGGAGGTGCCACTGTCATCATCATAGGAGACAATTTCTTTGATGGGTTACAGGTCATATTCGGCACCATGCTGGTTTGGAGTGAGGTAGGTGTTGTCTGAACCGTAATGTCTAATAGCTTTGTGTAGCTTATAGCTAGCCTGTCCTTTTTCTATGCCACATGCTAAATCAGCAACAAATGTTGAGATGTGAATCTTTTCCTCAGTTTTATGAAAACAATTAATCAAATTTACCTGTGGCAAAATCCACTATAGCCAGGGGATTTGCATCTCCTCTCACTGGCTCAGAATGTAGCTCAGTGTCTTTTATTCCAAGGAAAGGGAAGGGTAAATGCCTGTGTGAATAATTCTGCATTTAGCACTACAATAGCTAAGGACCCGCAGGAAACAAACGTTTAGGTGATCCTGCTTTCCAGGGAAACTGGCGGCTTGTAGCTGCAGCTCAATGAGGTGGAGACTGCAGAAATTCAGCACCTCTGAATAACATATCCTTAAAGTGTAGGCACTTGGTGTTAAGTATCATTTTCATAATAGCAACCAAACATGCAGTATCGTATCCACGGTGGAAAATACAGACTTGTCATACCTAGCAGAGACCTCTGTAGTTTCATAGTAGCCCTTTTTTGTTTCTTCCCCATTTTCTGCTGTTCCTCCCAGTTTCTTAAATCCTCTCTAGTCCTGGCACATAGTTCAACACGGAGTCTGATATTCCCCAAAAGCCTGTGGAAAGTTAAAACCCAGGCACCATCACCCAAACAGCTACTTCCATTGCACAGAACTGTAGAAGCCGTGGCAGTTCCCACTGGCTTCACTGGCATAGAAAGGCATCTCCAAGGAAGGGTTTACATTTTGTGTTTATAGTTTCCAGAGGTATTTTGGAGGTTTTATAAGAAATATGTATAAGAAAATATTATTTTCATAGTTTAAATACTAAAACAAACAAGCTAACAAAACAGCATCTCTGAAATAGCTATACAATGCTTGCCCAGTGATGTAAGAATCTTCTGGTGCTTTGACTGATATCCTATAATATTAAATCAACAGTATAGCTTAATTCATATACAGCACATTCCCCCAGCTGATTCCATTGCATATATGGCAGCATTTTTTCCATATGAAGAGTATTCTCTAATGTCCTTCATGGGCTTCACTGTTCTCTCTCTCTCTCATCATTCCACTTGAGGACAAGTGTGGATGAAAGGGTATTCCAGAAAAGGAGATATATTAAATGAGCCCTATTCTGAAGCCCTTATGTGATCATGAAAGTGCCCCCTGGGTCCAGTGTAAGCATTTTGTGTGTTAGAATTGAAGCTATTACAGCTACAGACGTTTAGTAGGGAAAGGTGAAGAGGCTGTGAGGAAAGTGCTCTGATTTTGGTACTGCAGAATTGGTTCTTTCATTATAAATCTTGATTCTATTTGTTAGTGGAAGCCATTAATTGGCAATTTCTAATCTCCAGAGAGTGAGTACTGGTCAAAACAGTGTTGCTGATGGTTTCAAGGCTTTGTCCTAAAATTAATAATGCTAGTCTGTTTGTTATGAATTCTATAACAGGCTGCAAGTTGACTTGGAGTGCAAACTATTTCACTCCCTCTCTCTCACAGAATTGCATCTGTTTTGTAACCTATGATATCAATAGAAAATCTTATAGGGGAAGATAAATTATTTCTAAAAGAAATAGACATGATAAACAAGTGCAGAAATACATGAGCTGTCTGAGTGATCCCTAAATAATAGTTATCTATAAATAATTCAAATTACACATACTAGCCATCTGTGAAGTACAAAATAAATTATTTCATTTGCCTTTCCATTTCTAAAAATTCCTAGTGCATTTTTGGTACCCAGGAAGACTATTTTTGTTTTAGTTTAATAGAGTGTAGAACTGAACTGTTGATCTTCTGAATTTCAATACCATTTCAAACCTGGAGTGGGTTCATTCTGGATTGTCAGTCAGGCACAGTTTTGAGCAAACCTGTCTAGATTTTATTGTCAGTGAATTCAAAAAGAATTTTCAAGTTCATCCTGTTGTTTCATGAATCCAAAGAAAACATGATTTTAACTGAGCTGCAGAAAATCCCAAACAAAACTAGGTAGGTGGAAACTAAAGAAAAAGAATGAGTCTTGCGGAGTATTTTCACATGGCTTTTTCTAGCTTCACTTTCAGTTGCAGGTGGTTTGAGGGATAAAGTCTAATATTCAAATTAAGCATCATTTTGCCACAGACTTTGTGTAGGACCTTGGGCAAATCACATAATCTGCTTAAAGTTCAATTCCCTTTCCCTAACATAGTAATAAGATTAACCACCTTCTTTGGAGAGGTGCTGTAAAGATAATTATCGTAGAGGTCCTATATTACTTGGATTTTATTATAGCAAAATCCATGTACGTACCTGAGATGCATGGATATTTAAAATATAAATCCTAACACAGTTCAGAAGCGAAGTTAAAAGCCCAAAAAATAATATATTGTTCATTTTAAGGGTGAATTTGTTGCTGTCAAGCAGCATATGTTATAAATAATTTGAAATGTAAATAATATATTTTTAATTTATTTTACATGTATTCAAGTTTTGTAATTGAAATATTTATATGCTTGAAATGGAGTTGACTGTATTAAAAAAGGAGGTTTAAAATGGTTTCTGAAACACATATTTATTATTTAAACATATATTTTAGCTGTAAACACTCTAACATAATTACAACCTTTCTCAGCCAGGGAGAACTAAATAAAAACTTAATTTGTCACATTAATTTTGTGCAGAAGTGCAGATACCCTAAGCCAGTAGGTTCAATTAATCCTTAACTCCCTTATTACTTTATAAAAATGACTTTAAAAGCCTTTTATATTTTTAGAATACAGCAAAATGGGCCATCTAATGCCTTTTTTTGTCAAGAGACTTTTGTAACCAACAAACAAATGGCATTGATATATCGTGTGCACATGCTGAATCTGGGCAGACAACTCCCAGCAAATAGTCTGCTTGCCAGATAGACTCTGTCTTTCTGTTTGTCCAGTCCACAAACAGACGGAGTTGTTATTTCCAGGTTTTTACCCAACATTCTGGGTCTGTGCATTGTTGTAAATATTCCAAAACTGAGCTGATAATAAAAATCCTCTGTTGTTTTATCTCTTATTGGGGGACTGAAACTCTGAGAGTCAGGTTTCAGGGCAAATACATGATTGTGAAGACAAAATTAGTTTCTTATAAATATTCCACAATATTTGCTTAAAATGAACTATTTCTTCAAACATTTTCCTGCCAAGAACATTCCTCCAGCTGTACAGAGTCAGCTGGAAACAGCTTCTTTTTCTTTTATATTAAGAAAAGCTGAAGCACTGAAACATCAGTTCTTTTACCTTTGTACAGCACAAAAACAGAGGATGATTTGTTGGTTTGGCGTTTTTGCCTTTTTTTTTTTTTAATGCTGCTGAATCAAAATCTGTGACACAGTTTTTTATGTTACTTCTTATGTTTATTATTTATTTTGGAAGTCTCTGTTTTTGAGTGCTTATTTTGGAGGTCGGACTCATTTTTTCAAAATGAGTAGGCACCCTCTTTTTGAAAACCAAGGCTTATCAAGCAGCATCTGGATGCCTAGAATTAAGGCATGCAAAGTCACTGGTCAGTTTTAAAAATACAGGTATCTTCAGAGTCCTGTTCTTACTGAAAGCTGTCATTACCTTCAGTTGGTGGGATTTTTCTTCATTCCTGTTGTAATGGTCCTCTTCACACAGAGTCCAAGTTAAATTTACGACTGATTGTCATCATTTCCCTAACCACAAATCAGAGCTCAAGCATGCAAAAATAAACTAGTGACTCAGATTAATGACATCTCCTTATAAAATGTCATTTTTAAAAAAAGAAAGTAACCTGGCACTCTAAAGAGTGTGAAATGATGCTGTATCACACAAGAATGTCTAGAATATATTAGCAAACCACAGAAAAAGGCTTGTACACGCTCAAACCAAATGTGCTTTGGATTTTGAAGGACACACACCTCTCTCCATTCTGAAGCTCTCCAACTCAGGTTTTTAATGCAATCCACAGCATGTCCCAACTGACATGTAAGAGTTTATGTCAAACAGCTAGTGCAGTTGCCAAGTATCAGACCAATTCCCTTGAAAATCCCTTGAGAGAAAGAGTCCAGTTACTAATTTTATGTTCAACTCCAGGTCTAAATTAGCCAAATGCTGAATGGAAGTGGAAGCTGGATCTGGGATTTTGGCTGGTGGGTTCCTCTCCAAATCACAGGCCTTGATCAAGATTTACATTTAAATATGTGTTCAAAAATGTATGCAACTCATATTTGCAAATTCTTAGTTCTCGGCACATCATTGCTATGGTTGTCAGGATGTCTGTTAATGCATCAAGACTTGCCACCTGAGGTTAGAACATAGAAATGACCATATGGGGTCAGACATGGATGTTCATCTAGCTCAGTATTGTGTTTGGCACTTACCAATGACAGAAAGCTATAAAAACAACGGGGGGAGTGTGTAGTGATGCTTTCCCAGAATGCCCTACCAGACTCCAACAGTCTTACAGGCTTCCACAGTGGTGTCTTTACTTTTAATATCCTTTGATGTTAATAGTTCACTTTTTACAGACTCTTTACATACATGTCAGGAAAAAGTGGAGTGGATTTCCAAGGTCAGGCCACAGGTTGCCAGTGTGGTCAGGAAAAAATCCCATAATCCTGAAGTTATTGAAGTCAGGGGCAGATTTGCTTTTTGCTTTTTGGTCCCAGAGTACTCAGACCTGTGCAGCACCCATTGGGTCACTTAGATTGCGAAACACAGTTAGGACAATTTGGAGAGCTGGTCCTGGTCCATAGCACAGGACCTGGCAGCACTAGGGAATTGGAGTTCAAGACCAAAGGTTCTGTTCAGTGGGCTGGTTTTGAAGTGCAGTGACATTGTTTGACCCAGCAATACAGGGGACTACAGGTATATAATAGAGCTAGCCAGTTCCTTTCTGCGCGTGTGAGAACTGAAGGCTGACCCAGAAGAAAGGTCTTTCTAGCTCAGCACTATATCCCTGACAGTGGTCAGTGGCAGATGCTAAGGAGAAAAAGCAGAAGGTATGTGTATTCTCTGGGTATACCTCCCAAGCTTTAGTTCTAGAGAAGAGTAAAATATATCCTGAGTATCCTAAACCATAGGACTTCAGACATAATGTTCACCCGTTGGGAATGTGTGGGCGACATTATTGTATATTTGTGGTTTTCAAGACAGTTAAACTTATTTACTTCAGAGCACAAAGGAAAACCAAACTGTTTGTGGAGAACAAACCAGGAAACTTGCTTAACTCTCCCCAGCTCTCTTTAACAATGGACCATAAATAGGTCAGATGTTTCTTGGGAACTAGGGAAGATGAGTATTGGAAAATGCCACAAATTATGTTTAAAGAACATTAAAGTGGTGACAGACCAGTAAATGCTGGGAAATTCAAAGATACAACCAGAAGCTGCCTGTATATCTCATGCCAGAATGGGGGTGAGGGGTGCAAGGCACATGCTGATGTAGTAAGACTCGCATGTTAACCTTTACTATTAATGTCCTTGGCTGTTTTTACAAATGTTTTCCCCCTAGAAATGTCATGAAACTTTTCTCATCTTGCCAGTTCACCCAGTTAACTAGAACCACTTGAGGATAGGATTTATCTCAGCTATGTTTGGCTGCCTACAGTTAAGCATCTAGTTTAAACTTGTCATCCCAATTCATTGGAGAAAGGTAGATGCTTCCAGAGAGGAGCTCATCCTAATGTAAGAAGTATCTAAAGCACTGGAAAGAAACTGCTATTTGGCAGTGCTTTCTGCCTCTGCTGGCTACTGAGGGCGTGTAGAGAATTTGCCTAGACTTGTAGACTTTCATCAGCCCAATTGTAAGACAATTCAATTTAAGTAAAAGCAATCCTTGGAAGTTTGGGGATTGGTTTTCGGGTTGTTTTGTTTTGTTTTTACCCAGTTGATAGAATGAGTAATTTAGTAAAGATGCAGGTTTCTTTTAAAAACAAATAAGTTTCTGAATCATATGATTTCAAAGCAGAGACTGGAAATGTATTCTTTGGAGCTCAGAAACAAGAAGGCATCAATTCCTACGTGCCATATGACTTATGGCCTCTGTGGATCTCCATAACTTTTGGAGCATTTGATGCTGGTAGTTTCGGTTTTAATCTTCAACTTGATTTAATGTTATTTTTCTTATGTTAAATACTGAGATCTACCTACTGTGTATGCCGTTTCCCTCAGCAACACAGATGGATCTCAGACAGCCGTTGCTCTCCTCCTGTGCTTTTTCAGTCCTGTGCCCCAAGCAAAGTGCTGGTTAAAAGGCTGATTTTTTGGTAGGACTTTACTTCAGTTTTGAAGTAGTTGGTTCCTAGTAAAAATAAAATCTACTTTTTATTAAAAAAAAAAACCCAAAACACCAAACCCAAACAAAACAGACTGTTGAAATGTATTCCCTAATCTAGGACACAATTCAGCCAGCCAGCAGTTGACTGTCTGCATAGGGTGCCTATGACTTTGCTCACTGCCAAGGCTGGTTATGGTCTTGGTGTTGTTTGTCTCTCTGGAATGTGCCACGGTCAATTAAAGAAGGATTATCCATGTGCCAGAGCTGTATCTTGGTTGCTGGACACAATCATGTCACCTTTTCTATGTAGCTCTTTGTACTATTCTTACGTAAGGGAGCGTAAGAAGAGGGCATTTCAGTGACAAGAGAGGACAATGCTGTAGTTTCTGAGTGAAGCAGAGATTTAACTGCTATAAATTAGCCAACTCCTAATATTAATTTCAGGGACTATGTTTGAAATCCAGTCCAGAATCCTTAAAGAGCAAAAATAGGATAGAGTCTGGAAAGTGCAGCACTGACCCACCCCAATCTGTTGTGTTAAGAGGATCAGCCCCATTAGCAAGAAAGTTAAGTTTGTCTACTTAGTACAGTGTAAATCTGCAGGAGCCCTCTCAGATGTGTCAGTCATTGCAGTGAGGGCAGACTGGAAGTGATGGTTAGGTGGTTATTTTTGATGTATGTCTCTTGAGTGCTATGATCATTTGCAAGGAAAGATCCAGCATCTTTCAGAAGCCAAACTTTGCATTTCTGCAGTAATCAGTTATACCTCCACAAAGTGAACAGAAAATTAAACCAGCAGTACATGGTGCTTTTGCCATGTACAGGTGTCAGCTGGAGACCAGTGCATTTAAAAGCCTGCCTGGACTTGGGCTGTGCAGTGAATCTCAGCCTGGACTTGTGCTTTGCCACATTCACACATAGAACTAAGTATAATTTATCAATCAGATTTGTTGGACACTTTCATGACCCCAGAATTCACCTGAGCAAATGTAGGCACCCTGCTGCTGTAAGCTGAAGTTATTGTATTAAACCAGGACTAATGCTTGTACTAGGAAAGCAAGTACCTGCCATGTATGAAAACAGAAATAATGTTGTTATGTCTGAGAAGGAGAATGCTTGTAAATATTGTAGTCACTGGCTTTTGTGTCTGTTACCTCAAGATTGTGTTCAAACATTGACAGGTTAATTACATGTTTCAAAGCTTGTTTACTGTGATCTGAGAGGAAAGTGTTATTAAAGTGTTCAGCATCTAACAGTGCTTTTTTCCCTTTTCTTTTCGCTTCTTAATGTTTCCCTCTAGCTGATTACTCCTCATGCCATCCGTGTACAGACGCCTCCCCGACATATCCCAGGGGTTGTAGAAGTCACATTGTCCTACAAGTCTAAGCAGTTTTGCAAGGGAACGCCTGGAAGATTCATTTACACAGGTAAGGATGCTTTAGTACTAGATATAACGTGGAGAAATAGGGCAGGCAATACATCACACTTGCTAGGGCTTCTACTTTCATCATTAAAAACTGTACTGTATTTTATTATTTTGTCTGAGCACATCATTGAAGGTACCAATTTAAGGTAGGATTTCAGAAATGGATGAGTGTAGAGACGAATCTGAAAACATACTGGTGTGGGATTTTTGTTTGCTTGTTTGTCCTCACAGTGGGGCATCTCTTTACCCAGGAGAGGGGAGGAAGGAGCAAAACAGATACTCCAGTAGTTAAACAAACAGAGGAGGAGTGCAAGTGCAAAGAGCCAGACATAGTACTGCAATCGTGAACCTGCCTTCCAAGAAGTGCCTTTCTAAATATCTCTGTCTTATGCTGTCCAGCAACCATTGCAAGTGCTCAAAGCAGAAGCCTGTTGGCCTGCCCATCTCACTATAACATACTTGTCTCTGATTTCCAGGGAGGTCAAGTAGCTTTCACCCCAGCTAATGCTACAGACATGGTGACCTGCAGTGTGTTTTGGGGTGGCAGCCCACCCTGAGACCACTAAATAGAGTGGTTTGGCCTGAAGAATTATTAACACAAAAACTACACGAGGACATTGTGGGTGCTGCCAGTGTTAAACCACTCCCAGCAGTCATAAGAATGGCCTGGGAAATAAATCAAGTAGCAGCCCAACTATTTAAAAAGCATGCATGTCATTGATTCCTTGGAAGGTATGCATGCTACATGAATGAATGGCTTGGTCCAAGTTTTGATGTGCTTGTCCTTTTATCTGCTTGTTGTTCGACATATGCAGACAGAACTATTTCTGTAACTGCTTGTCTGAAATGTGGTTCATCACAATCCAGCGCAATTCCTTTCTTCATCCTTGATTGGCCCTGAAACTTTAAGATATATCTTAAATACTTGTGGCTATGAGGCATTCTGAATTACACTGTGTACATATATTGCTCCAACTGTGAGTGTAGGGACATACAGGGATTTGAGGCAGACGAGCTATTTCTGTGCTCCAGCTGGTTAGCAAAGCTCTCATTTGATTTTTCTTAACACTGAGCAAGATGAACAAAGGTGCCTGATAAAGCCTTGGTGTATTTTTCAAATACTGTCCCCTACTTGGGATTATATACTGGGTTTCTTTAAACTGGGTCTTACAGTGTTCATGTATTGCCTTGCTGCCCAAGCAGGAGGCGCTCGTGGAAGCTGTGTGTATTTATTGTGACCATTATGATTTCAAGAACGTGTGGGAAATTCATATATTGGACAATAATGCACCATATCAAAAAAAGTTATTTAGGGTTTGAATGGATTGGAACAAAAGAAAAAGAAAAAGCAAAGGGTCAAATTACCAGCTGGTGCAAATTGCTGTTGTTTACCACATAAAAGTGTGAGATGGAGCTCTGGACAGTTTGGCCATGAATCCTTCCCCTTCTCACTTTCTTACTCACAGTAAGTTGTGCTGTCCTGCTTGTTGTCAAGCCACTGGGGTGGCTGCATCTTGGGCTGGTCAAATAGCAAGTATACATGTGGAAGAAGAAGAAAGGGAGGAAACTTGCTGCCCTCGACTTTGCAAGGAAATTTTTGGGGACTTTGTTTTAGAAATTAAATGTAGAAATGGCTTGGACCCATTTTAGTTTTGCTTTTCAAATAATCATTAATTAGCTTTTTCAGTAAAAAGGAGGGCACCGGTTTTGCCTGGCTGCCCAGAAGCAGATGGCTGAATGTGGAAACAAGGTGTCCCAGTAGGGAGACTGTTTACGTATATGCATTTTCAGGTTAGTGTTTAAAACACGTTCTTTTTCATTCAGTCAGTGAAAGTTATGAAATACTGAACAACAATGATAAAATCAAAGGTGATCCAATCTGTGGACAGTCTCTTACTTATGCAGCTTTTATGGAGTTCCGGTAGATGCAGAAAAGCTATTGTGACTGAAATCGTACCTAACGCAATTTGCATTTTCCTTTTAGAGGCAGGCTGAGCTTAAATGTGGCTTTTTAGAAAGGACTAAATGAAACTAAAATAAAAACAATTAATGCATCCTGACCTTCAGAAGAGCCTTCCAGCCCTTTAAACAAAATGCAGGTTCAGTACACGCCTGCCGATTAGTTTTAGTTAATTGAAAATTATAGGATTGACCCAAGAGGAAAATTTTGTTTGCACTCCAATCACTTTTACAAATTAAGGAAAATTACCACAATTTTGTTTAGCTAAGGTTTCACACTGAGTTCACGAAATTAGCTCAGCCATCCCAACAAAGTCAGCACTTTGTTAGTGAGCACTAGAAAAAAACTAATAGTCTATGGTGTGTACAAACGAAGCATAGAAAAAGCTATGATGCTTTAGAGAACTAGGCCAAGTGTTTTTAATTAGGATTATTGGTTCATTGTAAGTTTTGAAGAACAATCAAACTAGCAGATTAGCTGTTTCTTTTAAAGCTAGAATTTCTTGCCATTCATTTTTCCCATGAGAACTTGTTTTAACTCCCACATAGCACTATTTTATTTTTTTATTTTTTATTTTTTTTTAACAAGGCCTGCAGGAAATGGACCAATTGGAAGTTGGGATACAGTAACATTCCCCAGCATCACTGCAGCCGATGAGAGTTTTTCACAATGTTCTTCAGTGAACTCAGTGTTCTGGAACATATTACAAAACCACAGAGGCCAAATGTTTTCTCAGAGGAGTTTGGCCTCTGTTTTTGGCCGAAAACATTTCAGCATCATTTGCTGCTTATTTACCCTGCTATTAAGAACAAGAAAAGGGGAAAGGAGAAAAAAAAACAGGAGGGGGGAAGAGCGTGAGTGTGAGAGAGAGAGGGGGAGAGAAAAGGACCTGGGGTTTGTGGGCGGTGCAGGAGTTGATCAAGCGTAGTTTCCTTTCTGGTGAGAATGTCTCTGCTCGTTAATGGTCCCATTTTGTGGTCAGGTCTCATTTAGAAGAAATTATTTTTAATCAGTGTTCAACAAAATATCCCCTCAAGCCACCTGGCTGTAAACTGTTTTTTTCTTACTGTTAAGTACTTAAGTTCTCAGAAGAAAATACCCAGTGACCCATTAATTTTAGCCTTTCTTTCCCCTTTAACTGCAAATAACTTAGTAACATGATCTCTAAGTAGTCCATGTACAATCTAGGAATCAAGGTCACATATATACAGAGAAATCCTGGCTTTTGTAGCTATTTATGAAAGAATTAAATCAGTGTCAACCATGCACTTACAAGAAAACATAAGTTTTTTATTTTCCATCTGCAAAGCAAGCTATTATCATGAACTTGCAAAGCAATTACTTCTTAGATTTTAAGCTTTGACATTTCTGAGAGAACATTATTAGAAATACAAATGTCTGAACATATCTTTTGTGTGTATTCATTTTGGAAGTACATATTGCACACAGAAATACCCAAACATTCTGGTCACTGTTTTCCTGTGGCAACCTTCATCTGTAAACCTCTTCTGCTACTGAAAAGCACTGAATTAATTAAGCTTCATTTCACAATTTAGGTGTCAGGTATGTATCACTACCATTACTTTAGAACTGGAGAAACTAAGATAAAGGAAAAAGCTGTTAGAGATACAAATCTGTGTGTAGTTTGCCAAGGTGTCTCAGGGTATATATGGTTAAATATGGGATGAGAATTGGCACAAATTTGTGATACTTGGACAGGCCTTTGAGATTTTCTTAGCTTTGTTTTAATTTAAAACAAAAAAAGAATGCTTCATGAACAGCATTTCAAAGATGAATTTTGCTATGATACTGAACTGTGAGATTTGAGTGGGACCACATGAATGTGAATGAAAGGAGAATTTATCTTAATGCATATTGGGGAGGACATCTGGAAGGTCCATAAAAACGTGTTATGCTGTGTCTTCTACCACCTGCTCAGTTTAAGGTTTTGTGCTTTTGTTCCCTAACTAGAGCAGAGGACTTCATAGGGGCTAGAAGTATATAGCTTTGTCACTAAGGTTATGTATAAAACATGGGATTAATTTGAATCCTTGACAGAACAGTACTCCAAATACTGTTCCTTTTTTTTTTTTTTTAAATTTATGGTTGGATAGAGGCTGGAATTTAGGTACAGTTTTCATTTGCATTAGTCTTGCAGGGAGGCTGTGAGCTAAATGATTTGTGTGCTGACAGGGTGCCTAGAGAAACAGGCAAGTCCCCCCAGTTCATTTGGGGCTTGTTATAAGGTATGGGATATGATATGTCTCTAGATGTGCTACTAGCTGGTGTGGGTGGATGTAGGGTGAGCATAGACACACAGGGCTGTGCAGTGTGAACAGCCCCAGATGCTGAGCACTGATCCTCCAGGATAATTGTGACAAAGGCCGAGTAGGTCAGAGTGGAGCACTGCTGAGACTGCCCAGTGTTTGCATTACGCTTTTGGGCCATTGTGGGTAGAGTGGTGTAGAAATGCTGGCACTGTGGAGGTCAGCATAGTCGCAGAGTTTCTGGGAAATTGCTTCTTTCTCTGAAATGTCATAGGGCTTCTCTGAGAACTTTTCACTCCCCTAGTTGATGCAAAGAAGAAATAGATTCATGTGGAAAAATCCCTACTTCATCCTCATTTCACCCTCTATGTATTTCTGAAGATATTTGAGTCTGTGTAGAAACAGGAAGAGCCTTGCAGATCACAGTTGATTTGGGTAACGATTTCAAAGGCTGTGCTTTTAGGTGGCTTCATTTTTAGGTTTATATCTTTAAATGGTTTAATTTGCAGATGCACAGGGCTAGTCATCTTCTGAGACTCAAGTCTGTTCTCATTTCATTACTCCAAGAGTAAGAGACCAAAACCTACCTGTCACCGTTTAAAATTTGAGTCCATGATCCTAAAATCAAATGTGTAAGTCATGTACACAGATCTAGTCAGAACTGGAACCACTTGGAATGTGATCTCCAGTCCCTAAAGTTTCCAGCCTGGTAAACTTCAGTGATTTGTTTGCTAGGAAAATTTTCTGCTTTCAAGAGGGCACCAATAAGTATTAACTATGCAAAGTTTAAAAGATATAAAATCAATGAATCCATCAGTTTACAGAATGGAGAGTTCTGGAGTTTGTAGACTTAAAGGAAAGAAGAAAAAAGTAGTGGTGATAAGAGACAGACTGGCTGTGAAGAGGTTCCTATAGCCCCACTAGAGCTTTTCTTGATCCCTGTGACGTAGAGTTTGACCCTTACAGGAGCTAATCTTGGCCATAGCTGTGTATCTGTTAGTTCCTGAGAAACGTTAAAACCTAGTGGCAGTTATTCTCAACATCAGTAATACACAACCTCATTAGTTTTACAATGCCTCATTCATGTGTGTTTATTATTAAATCATGAGCACTTAAATAGCTGATTAGTATAAATGAGGAGAGAAGGCCACCATCAACAGAACAATAAAAATAAAATAAAAAAGCCAGCATCTCTGATGGGGCTTGGGTTTTATCCTGATGTGTTTATAAAATCTTCACCCTCAAAGATATGACAATCATTAATCTGAAATGGAATACAGAGCCCATCACTTCTCCAGAAGAGTGACCACCTATGAGATCTGGTAGCTAGCAAATGAATGCCATTTGTTTTTAACAGCAGTTTTTATCTGTCTTTCACTAGTAAATATTAATAGCAGTGGCAGAAGAAAAAGTATCAGATGTCTTGAAGTTAAATAGTCACAGAGTGCTACAGAAGAACAGAACAAAATCCTTCAATACAAAGAAATGTGTAAAGTTTAAAATAAGAGCTGGTGTCTGTTCTTAAAAGCAAGAGAGCCCTGCACTGCAGGTTACACTGTGCTTTGGATGCTCAATATAAAGTCTGTTCCTAAGCTCAGAGAAACTCTACAGAGGACAGAGAAGAGATGGTAAATCCTAACTATAGCACAATCAAGTAAGGAAGAATTGTATTAAATCCTTTGTAAATGTAGACTTTTACTGGTGGATTTAATTAATGTCTCTGGAAACAAGCAAAAATCCCCTTGTAACAGCTGTCTGAATAATGTCCCGATGTGAAGTTCACTGTGTTCCCTCTTCATCTCATTGTGCCAAGTGTTTGTTCCCAACTGGGCCTTGCCACGGGGACACTGGAGGCATCAGGCATTGTGTGGAGCTCAGAGATGGACCTGTCTTTGGGCTGATGCATTGCGCTGAAGAAGTTTAAGTCGCATGTGTGGCTTTCTGTTACCATAGTAGTTTGATGTAGTCACCGAAGAACTGGGTCCTTGGCGGTTCCAGGTGCTTGCAGGTAAAAAACAAATGGGAGAACAAGGGAGAGATTACTGCAGTCTCTCCCTCCAAGCATCCACATCAGTGATGTGATCTTGGGTGTTACCTGCCCTTGAAAAGGAAAGTTACCCTCAGGAAATCTGTATTTGAGTTTAAGGTTGAACCTGAACTTAGTTCTAAGTTCCAGTCCATTAATTTAGATGTTCTGCTGAGTCAATGTTAACACTTGGTCTGCTTGGCCTCTCTGGGAACTTTTAGGGAAAAAAAAAAAAATTAAAATGGTAGCAATTATTTTGGAACAAGTTTTCCTTGATGAAATAACTTCAGTCTTTATTATTTGGCAGCAGGCTTGGGGGTTAATACTGTTACAAAAGTGTTTGTTTTGAAGTTTGTTAGGATGTGCCCAGTGGAGTGAAGTACAGAGAGTTACCAGGGTTGAATACTTGGAATATTAGGGTTGTTGGTTTGGTTTGCAGAAATTCAGGAAAGGAATCTGGGAGTAATCCTAATTGACTGCAGGGAAAAGGGTGTTTTGTTCCTCACCAGACAGTGAGGAGATGGTGGAGGTAGACTGGAAAATCCCTTTTGTATGCTAATAGAAACACAGAACCCTCATATCTTTGGTATTTCTTAAACACTGCCAGCACCATAATGCACTGCAAAAAACAATCACTGAAAGTGTGCAGTGTACCTGTAGGACAGCTGCAAAATGAAAGCAATTATAGCAACCGTCAGAATAAAGCTGGCTGTGAAGGAAACATATTATTTTGCATATTTTATGTATACACTTTCCAAGAAATATGACCTTTATTTTCTAGTTAGAGGGAAGTGCAATCAGAACCTACACAGCAAAGGGTAGCTGGATCATTAAAAAGAATATTTTCTCTGATATTAGAAGTCTAATGGGCACTAGTCCTTATTCACAACCTTGGCTGTTTCTGTCTGCCCTGAGTTAATAAGTGATAAGGCCAAAAGAGAAATAAATCACTGAAGTCCCTGTCCAAAGAAAACATATTGACTACAGCCAAGCAAATAACAGCCCATAACCAATGGTCCCATTCATCATTCATGTAATAGGGATATAAAGTGTTCTCTACCTACGGAACCATAGAGTAGGAAAAAGCCTGATAAGCCCCCAATCTAAGCTATGTGATTTGATTATTAAAGGACATGAACTGTTTGTCACATACCTTTAATCTTTAAGATGTGTTGCTATTTCTAAACTATAAATTTGTGGTAAAGGATTAGAAAGCTATTAGCGATAAAGGTATAAACTAGACTTTATAAGGATCCCTGCAATTGTCATGCAACTGTGTAGACCCTTGGAACCTTAACCTATTGAATATGATATAACATAGTTATCTGACCTTCAAAGCCAATAAACCATTTTTTGCTTCTCAAGTTCCAGACTTACTCCATGATAGATTAACCCTCTGGGTTCACAGAATAAGCCTTGTAAATTCTTTTCTTTATTCCTACCCCAAGACCTTTAAATTTTCATGTCTGTGCTTCAAAACTCTCTTATTCCAGGCTGAAATTGTTAATCTTTTTTTTATTCGTCTTTTAGCTCATGTCAGTTGTTAAGATATTATTCTCCCTTTTTTAAAAATGGCCAATAAAGCAGAGAGCTGAGATGAATTTCTAAGAAGTCTGACTTGCTCTGTTTCTATAGGGGGCTTCACTGTCTTGTTTCATGTAAGGTTATTCAGATTAGATTAATGCCACAGAACGGGACAGTTTATGGTAGTAACAGTGGTGGTACTGCTTGCCTTGATGCATTTTGATCCTGTGCCCTGAGAAGATGGACAAGGCACTATCTTTTTGCTGGTCCAGAAGGCAGACTCCTTGTCTACTTGTTGCCACTGGAGCATTTCATAGACAGTTAGGTGGGAATTGTGGCTGCCTTGCGGACATATATGTGTACCCAACTCATCCTTCCTGTGCTTCTTATGGGGTCCAGCAGGTTTTGATTTCTGCCTGGAACCGTGTGCAGCATTTACCATGTGTTACTGAAAAATGGCCAAGCTGTGGGCTAGACTGTCAGAGGTACCTGTGCTCACAGCACGCTGGCTCTGGCGAGGAAGTCAGAATGGGAATTTAGTGTGTGGCCGCCTGAGGCACATGCTTGCACAGCACTACCTGCAAAATAGCCCCTTAAGATGTGCTTAATCCTTGGAGGTGCTTGTTAGTGAGTGTTCATTTTGCTTAGGCATTTTGTTACACAAGAGAACGCCGTATGGTTGTCTCAGACCAGCAGTGTGCTGTGCAGCCATCGTTCCTCAGAGGCAGGGCTTGGGCAGCCTCGCTTGCTTTGTGCTTGTACCAGCATCCCTATGCAGCCAGTAATGCTTATCTAGCCTGGTTAAAGCTTGCTGACAGCAAAGACTACAGGGCAGATGTGCCCCAATATAGCCCATGTCTACAGATTCAGGCTTTTTTGTTAATATATAGATAAAAGCACAATCTTGTACTTGCAGCCTTTCATCTCAGTGGATGCAAGAGCAATTTATTGCGTGGAGTGTGAAGTTCTTTGTACTTTTCTGCTGCCTTGCAAGAACTCACACAGGCTCTTCTGCTTAGTTATGAAGATATCAAATTCATAAGTGATGTGGTCTGCTGTGGTGTCTGGATAGATACGCCGGAAACAGTTTAGTCCCAGTATGACTAGATGAAATCCTGGCAGCTTCTCAGGCTTGCTCAGAAGGCTGCAGAGTTTCATCCTGGTACAGGCTGCAGAGTCCATTGTTACTTTATTTAAAGTTGGTTTGGGTATTTCTGTGTGCAATGTATTGCAGCCTGCAGTGCAGCCATGCCCTTGTAGGCTGGAGAGATGCTGTATTGCTGGCACCACAGGAGCCCATGGAGGGAAGACAAGAAACTCAGAAAGGAAGGGAGCAGTAACCATGGTGTTTTAAGTGATCTAAGACATTTGTCAATAGTCTACCTATATTTCATGCTAATGGCTGACTAATGCCTCAGAGAAAGTAGAATTTCCTTGAAGAATCAGTCTGCACAAAAGTTTCGACAATGTCAACAAAATTCCCTAGCATGATCTGGCAGATCTGTAAAGTCACCCACTTGCTGATGTTACTAAGCAAGAACATTGTGGTAATAATACTACTGCATTTTTTTTTATTAATTTCCTCATCTCTCCTCCCTCCTTCTCCCCCCTCCCCAAAGCAAACACAATAAAAAAACCCAAACAAGCTCAATTGTTTGAGGACTGTGAGTAACTATATCACCTTCCCTGGAAGGTGTTTTACTATTGGATCTTGTCATTGGTCTGTTGTGAGCTCTGCAGTTAATTACAGATGTATAAACACATCATTACTTAATTCTGCCAAGCCAAGCCAAGGTAGGACAAAAGTTATTAAATGTATTAGTACAGAAACATGTTAGCAGGAAGTAAATTAGACTGTGGTTTTGCATCAGGTCAGCTATTCTGCATGAACTTCATACTCACACTGAACTTAGATTGCCAAATACCAGATAGTTCATGGCAGTTTACACCTTGGGGAGATAAGCATAAACCATCCGTTCAGTATGACAAGTAAGAGCCTGAATTTGAACATCTACCATGAAGACCTAGTCTTGTGCAGTTTGCCCTAAGGTATTTGCATGGACATACCCACTGTTATTTCGTCTTTCAGTATTGTCTTTAATTTCTCTCCTAAATGTGATTTTATTTTTTTTTTTCATCTTTTTCTTGTTGGCATAAATTGTGGTTAACCTCTTTGAATGAAGAGTCATGGACTTGAACTGCTCTTGCATAGAACCAGGTGTCAGCATTGGTGGTTAAAAAGAGGAAACTCCATTCCCAGCAGAGGGTTAATTAAAAAAAAAAAAACAAAAAACTAAAAAACCAGAGAAACCTCATACAATCAACTCAGAATGGTATTTTTTAAGTCCCCATGGGAAAGAAAGTGCACAGGGAAATTAGGATGTTGTAACAGTCATCTAGCAAAAATACACATTTGTTAAAACAGAAAGTGGCACCAAACTCTCCATTTTAAATCTGTGAAGATTACAGAGCCAAACCTGTGATGTCTATGAATAACTGTGAATCGTGCTGTCACTTTTTAGTACTGCAGCATCTTCCAGGAGAGGCTTCATCCCTTTTCAACATGATAAGGTCCTCTTTTACTTTGTCAGCAGAAAGGATAGAAATCTAGTGAGCGCTAGTGATGCTCTCCTTGAATCTCTAGGGTATGATATCCCCTTGGCTGTCTCAGACATCAGTTAGTAGGGGGTGAATTGCTCCTCTCACTCCGCTGTCTGCAGATGGACTCTAAACAAGCGCTCGAATGTGCACTTGGCTGTCTGAAGCTGGGTGAGAAGCATTACACCCTGAGTGACCACACATGCTAGGTGCTGTTGGAAAATAACTATTAATCCAAGTATTACAATTTCAAGATAGCTTCTGAAATACAGGTGCTTATTGTTCTTTTGTTGGTGGTGGTGGTTTTTGTTTGGTTGTTTTTTTCTCCTAACTTATATCCTATTCTTAGCTTTTTGTGGGGTAATTTCCTTAGAAGACTACAACTCATCAAATAAAAATACATAGTTTGTACGCTTAGGCAGTTCTAGCAGCAAGCTTGTATTTGTAAAATTGAAAGGCAAGATTTTACTGCCAGAAGTAACCATGAATTCATGTTGAAAGGTTGCATCTGCAAGGGAATTATTTTTTCCAAATACAGATTTCTGACTTGTTTCAGCACTCTGAAAAGAATCCTCTCCAAATTTCACACACATGTTGTGCACAGCTACTAGAAATCGTCGTTACACTGTTGTTCCTAAAAATAGGTCTTCAAGTGGCCATCATATTGAAAAACAATAATATTTTCTCTACAGGTTTTTAATTTTGAGATACTTTTGGTTCCCTTAAGTCTTGCATTGAAATGTGCATGTCATTTATTTAAAAGGAAGAGAGTGAAACATGCCTCACCTATTTGCCTTCGATCATATTTTCCCTGGGTGTTTTTGTTGGCTCAGGCTCTGTTATTGAGAGAGGAGCTCTCAGGGCAGTGAACAGGTCTGGCAGATCAGGGGCAGGAACAAGAATCTGCACTGGGTATCTTTTGTTCTGGAATGAAGTATTTAGTTCAAATTTCCCAAAGACAAGACCAATCCGCACATCGTTTCTTCACCAGAATTGTTCACCCTTGCATCGCTTACAAGTTCTGCTAAAAAGACAAATGAACCTTCTTTAAATTGGGGCCTAAGGGAAAGGATGGAAATGACCCCTCCCCTCTCCAATTTTCTCCATTAGACTTTTTTTTTTCACAGATGTTCACGCTGATTAGAGCTGGGAAATAAGGGTGTTTTCTGTGGACCATGAATATTCATTTGTTTTTTGGCAATGAATTTCCTTCAGTTTCCCTGTAGTGTTTCACTCTCTGTGAATGTTTGAACAAGTGAGTTAAACGAGACAGTCCGTTTTAAGAAACTATGGAAATTCATGTTCCAGAGTGTGTGTGTTTCCTTGAACAAAAGGGTATAAAACTTACCGTTCGTTGTTAAGAAACATGATGCAAAACTAGGAGACGCATGTGAGGTGATGATCTCTCTGACCACAGGCTATAAATGGAGAATTTAAACCAAACATTTGTAACAATCTACTCTTCAATCATCTATCTATAAGGATGTTAGTCAGTAAAACTGTCTGACAACTGCTTTCAGCTAACTAATTCATTGTTAAGCAAGACACCTCTTTGGGCAGTTGCTGAGAGGGAATGGATTGTTATGAATTATTTGCCCTACAGTAGTACTGATGCCCAGATCTGAATAAGCTGCTGGACTTGCTGTTTGAGGGGCCTGCAATGCTGTGCCTAATTAGACCAAATGGAGGAGAGCAGAAATCTATCCAATTTATAGCAGAAAATCCCAGGGTTTTGGGTTTTTTTTTTTCCCTTTTAAAATTTTTAAAGTGTTATAAAACATTGAATGGAGATTACTGTACCTCCTACTGTTCATTCTTGTAATTCTGCAGAAAATGCGAGGACAGAAATTGTAGCTGAAGTACAGGGAATAGCCAGGATCTTGCTCTGCAGTCCATGAGCAGCCAGGGCAGGCAGGCAGCACACAGGAACTGGGCAGAATTCCCTACTTCAGTAGGCATCCTTTTGAATTGTAGCATTGTGGTCCTTGGAATCACCCAAAATTGTCATTATCTTCTGTGTAGCACCTTAATACTTACCCATTGTGTTCTGTGGAATAATGTACACAATTTTACAATAACTATGTAATTAACTCACTTTGCTACTCCCCTCTCCAGGGAAACTCATGCTTCTATTAATGCTATTAGGAAGGTCCTATGCATAGAACAAAGAAAGTGGTGCAGCAGATGAGTTAACATGATTTGATTTGCAGATGCTTTAAACACTTAGCAGGAGACAGCTACGGAAGCTAATTAAATCACTCTAAGGTGCACAGGATTATCTGCTTCGTAAGAAACAATTTCAGTGAATTATGGTCACCCTTTAGCTGAGGGAAGTAAAAAGCATATTTGTTTGGAATTAAATTTCCCACGCAAAGTGCCCATCAGACCTCTCTTTCCCCATACTTCTAAAATAGACTTCTTTGGTAGCTAATATTTTCTCGTGAATTTTGATTTTGCAAAAGTGGTGCTGCTTCCAACTTTCTTACGTAAAATTTTTCCTACTTAGCTATTGATTAGGATCTGCCTTTAAGCAGTGTCTTGAGTAAAAAATCGTGTCGGTACATTCACTACCTCTCAGATACTGCATCTTATTTAGTGTACCGGAATTCCCAGTTTAAAGTAATCACAAAATTTATGGAGAAACGGATAAAAAAGGTTGTAAAATATCGATTTGGGGAAAATAATAACACAACTCATCTATAATAAGAAGAAAAATGAAGCAATAATTCAGGTGTATTGAACGGTTTGCTGCTGGAAGTATTGATCTGGTGCTTTAGTGTGCAACATCGCACCTAACATTGCAATGGCAGAACAGCACTGCATTCGCCTGCTCATTATTTCAGAGACACTATTGCCTTGTTACACAGGTCCCACAGAGCATGGACTGCTGGCAGGGAAAGAGGAACCCCCGAAATAACCACAAACCTGTAATATCTTAATGTTACTGTATCCTGCTGTAACAACACGCAGGCATTGTGCTCCTGTGCACCTCTTATGGCAATCCCGAGTTTGGCTTTGCTGAAGTTTTTCTGCTCTTGCTCGCTTTGCTGTATCACGTGTGTTACCTCTGTTCTGTACAAATGGTACCTCTGTGCTGTCTCTTTTGATAGCACATGATCAGAAATGCTGTAACCGAGGAAACACATTATCCTTAAATATTGACTTTCAGGATCCACATATAAAAAAACTCCTAATCTTATTGCAGTGTTTCCTTAATAAACAAACATTGAAAAAAGGACAGCAAAGGTCAGTGGAATTTTAAAATAAGCGCCCCGACATTTCCAGAGCATTAAACTCCATCATGCAACATTGCCTTTCTGGTTATCTGCTGACATCTGCAAAGGTATTGCACTTGATTGTTTGGCATAAATAATTTAGCAGCAAGAATTTTATAATAAGCACAGATAAGATTTACCTATGTAAAAAAAAAAAAAAAAAATTAAGCAGCAAGAAATTGTGCGAAGTTAAAAATAGTGAACTCCTGTAAGAGGGCAACATTTTAGCACTTGTGAAGACAAACGTGTGTCCTGCTCTGTGAGGAACCTGCTTTATATGTGCCTGCTAACTTACTGCATCTCCCATGATCATTATCTAGAAATATGAGCCAGACCAGATGAACAAGTTCTGAACAGACCAGACCTCCTGCAGATTTCATCTAACACCGATCTGCAGATTTGCTCTGGATCCTCAGCATTGTTGGGCTTGCAGGGTTTGTCCTTTCCCCTTTAATCCATACAGTGTGTGGGGGGTGGAGTGAAACATACACATCTGATCAAGGAATGTGGGGAAGGGAAGTAAAATGAAAAGAGGAAAATAATCTATGGCCAATGCAGAGGCCAAAGAAAATGTCTTTCTGTCAACTGCAAGGCCCTGCAGTAAGACTCTTGACCCATCGATGCTGAAGCGAGCACAGGTTGCAATGGTCATAGCATCTCACTGCGCTCTGCTTTCCCAGGCACAAGGTCTCCCTCCACCAGTGTGTGTTTTCCTTGGGCAAAGAGCTCTGAGGATTGTGCTGTGGGAGGGTTAAGATTCCTTTCATTTGCATGCTCACAGATCTATGCTGGCTCAGGAAGCAGAAAACATGCAATTTTTTTTTTGTAACCTAAATAACGCTTCCAGTTTAGAAGCCCCAGGGGAGAAATCCTTGTCAAGCTGGCAGGTTGAGATGGCATGATGATAAATGACTGAGGTGTGTGTTCTGACTCTGCGGGGACACGTGGGGTGAAGAAAACCCCCTTCCTTTGCACTCTTTGCATCTACAGTCAGGAAGGGACAATTGCAATCTGAAGACATACTCCTGCCTCTGGAAAGAGGTAGGCCCGTGCCTTTCCATTCACTGAAAGAATTATTTTCTTGTGGGTCAAGGTGTTTGTGGTGTAGCATCTTTTTAAGGCTTGTGGTTTTCTCCTGCCTTTGGTGATTACAGTCACAGTACAGACAAACAATGTGTGTTATGGCTTTACACAGGAAATGACTATGGCATGGGGTGTCCATAGAGCTGTTGAGCAGTTTCATCATTTCACACGTGTGTTTTTTAAAAAACAGTTTGAGACTCAAACTGTTGTTGGCCAAGAACAGTTCTCTTACCAAAAAAAACCCTCCCAGCATTTGTGTAATACAGTCTAAAGCTGGATGAAATTCATTGCAGATACTTTCTTAAATTTATGTAGTAATTCCCTAATAACTTCTGTCACTCTAGATTTCACAAATGTGGTAAGTTGAGTTTTTATGGAAGCTGCTTTTTTCTTTTTTTCTTTTTTTTTCTACACCCCTCTATTGCATTAGGAATCTAATTGTCAACCTTTGTAAAGTTTCATGGGATTATTCTAAGAATGACAATATCTGCATTCCTTATAGTAAGTCTTGACTGCCTGAGTGCAAGGTTTTAGTGGACTTTCCATCTGGTATTTTGATGTCCACTGGCCCATTTTGTAGCTATGCTGACCAATAGGCTTGCTTGGATTCAGGTCATCTCCTCGTACACCCTGAGCTAAACCCACTCACTTCACTGCTGGCAGCACTGGCAGGATCCCCTCTTAACATTTACTTTATGCTGCTCTTGCCTACTCCGGGGCATCTTCCATCTCCTCTAAAACCACTGTTGGACCATTGTTGATAAAGGAAAGCTGAGGAGTCTTTAATATGATTTAAGATCCCAATATGTGTATTGTAATTATAGGTATGGGTACAGCAGATAAAGCTACACACTGATTTGGGTACCTTGTACCTCTTGGGCAAAATAAATATTGTCTCTGTCTTATGCTGGCTTTCATTTCTGCTCTTGTTTCCTTAGTTCCATGTAAGTGTTTATCCAAGCCTTTTTAATATGGTCTGAATAGGGCTCCTTTGCATGGCACTTGTCAATTGCTGGTACCCTCTGAGAGAGCAAGATGGTTATGTACACAGCATTTTCTCATTAGAAGATTTCCTGTAACACGTGTATGCAGCTTGATTTCTTTTAAGCTCTAGTCTGGTAAAACAGAGGGGGAAAAGGCTAGAGCAATTGTATTACCTTGTTAAATTGCTCAGAGCTTATGTAGATAAAGAATTACTTGGTGCTTTTCTTAGTACATTGTACAGCTGATGTTTGGTTTTGTTTTTTTTCAGTCATCTTTTTTGCATTTTGTACTTTGTTATTCTGATGATGCTGAAAGACAAAGAAACAAAGTCCTCTCCATAATTCACTCCAAAGACTGTACCATCTCTTCCTATTTTCTTGTTAAAACCAAATTGTGTGCAATTTGTAGGAAATTGAAACCACATTTTTCACTTAACTTTCCAAAATTGAAATTTATGAGGAAAAAGAAGCAATACAGCAGTTACAATCTGGTCATCTATAATTATCTCTGTGGTTGGAGTAGTTCCACATTTAAAGAAAGTGACACCAAAAGTTTATCAAGCTTGTGTCACTATCAAAAATTTCACTTCTCTTTTATGACTTCAGACCGCAAGAACTGCTGAAACCAGTATTATGCACTTGGAAATTATCTTGGTGTAAAAGGACTCGGGTGATCTATAAAAACAAATCTTTTCTTCTAACTGAGAAACACAGAACAATATTCATCTTCCTTACTCATTTGTTTTAGAATATTAGTGTTAAAATAAATTTAACAAATTGTAGTCTTTAAGCTGATTTAACAGAATTCATTGAAAAAAAACCCCTTAATTTGCCTCTATATCTATTCCTATGTATGTATTTCTATGTATGTGTTTCACATGATTCTTTTTCTTTGGCTGTTGTGTTTCCCCTCTCTTGCATGGCTTGCTCTCTGAGAACAATGGAAATGACAATCCAGTGCCAGAAATCCCAACTGCTCCAGCTCTAGAATGTTAGTGGCCCTTGCTTTAGTTTTCTCATTTTGCCTTTTTTGTCTCTGAATTAAAATCAAGCCAAATGATGGATGCCCATTACAATCAATTGTTTCAGACAAGCCACCAAAAGTATTGTAGGATTCATTTACATTTAATCAAATTACACTTTATTTGCAATTCAGGGAAATGAGAACTCTGCAGTAAATCAAATATTTCCTCTCTAAGGGCCCCATTCAGCAGAAAATATCCACAGTCTTCCAAGCTGGTGCCTCAATGTATGTAGCAAATCTTCCAGCGGGAGGAGAGCTTGTGCCAACAAACCATCTATTGCAGTCTTTTCAACGTTTTTCAGGGTTGTGGACACCTAAATATTTTCCAGTACGAATGCGGACCCTTGAACAATGAATTGTGCAGTGACTTTAAGCCTGTTGACAATGGACTTGCATCTCTCCTAGTTCACTTTCAAGGACCACCAAGAAATGGTTGCAGCACTTCTGGAGTCCTGAAAGTTTGTACACCACAAGCTGAAAAATACTGGTCTTTCTTTTGTAGATCCTGTTATTTTAATGGGAAATTAGTGTCAGCCACTAAATATATTTTTTTCCTGGGATGTTACTTCTCTCCAAAAGGTTTCCTAATGTCTGGAAATGAATTAAGAGGGAAAATACATTAAAAAACTTCAAACAGAATAAATTCTACTTGAAGGCAATAGTACAGTGCTGGGCAGGTACTCATTTTTACTCATTAACACCTTATGGAGAAGTCAGAAAACTTTATTTGCTTTGGAATGGGAGGTAATCTTTGACTCACAGCTCCTTTCCTATGCAGTTTATTACTGAAAAATTGCACCCGGCTCTTTTACAAGGGCCCATCACAGCACAGAGTAATGAATTTTGAATCTTGTCCCTTGTGGTTGTTCACATATTTAGTCAGATGAAAATTGAACAATAGCAGGATCTTGGTATCACCTGGTGCTACGAGTGACCAGACCCTGGAATTTGCAGATCCACAGTGCTGGTTAGAAGTACTTTGTCATCCAAATGCAGAGAATCTTCTTTTCAAGTCTCAGACTTCTTGTGTGGTTTTGACTCTATTGCTTACAGTCAGGATTTTAATTATATTTAGAGTCCTGAAAGTTCATTTAGCTGCCTGCTGGGATTTTTAAATAGGTGTAGGTACCTACATTTTATGGTTTCATGGCTGTTCATTCCCCAGCTCTAAAATGGAGGTATAATGCAGAACAACTATAAATTACAGGGAATGTATGACGCCAGATAACGTGGAAAGAGCTCTTAGATTAAGGTAAAGAAACACTGTATAGGTACCTGAAAAAAGAGGGTTACTTCACTCTTGCTATTGGAAATACATCTTCATTGCTGGGGAAATACCCTGAAATGTAAGAGCCCCACAGACATAATCTGATTGAAATCCAGAGGTTTTAATGCCTAAAAAAAAATTATAACCAAATCATGTAAAGTGTTCTTTAATCCAGTGGGATTGAAGAGCCTAACCAATAATAAATAATGACTTGCATGCTTAGCGGTGAAATGTAATAAAAATCAACCCTGAGTACTTTTTCAAGAGTACTTGAAACTGAATTCTGCCATCTGATACTTACACCAGATTTTGGTGGGTCACTGTCCATCATAGACAATTAGCTGAAGTAAGATGAATGCTGCCTATAGAATAATATGGTATTTCACAGTATAACAAGCTTTAAAACAGAGCTGGATTTGTCCCATCTCTATTTTTTTATTTCTCTCCCTTTTCAGTCATCTAATTTCTGAATATTTGAATGTTGGGGGAAAAAAAGTATTTTATTCTAGTTTTGTTCTAGCTGTCCAGGAGGTATTGAATTTAGTTTCCTTTTTTATATGTTTCAGTACATGTTTTATTTTGTACTCATGACAAACTACTGAAATAGTACTTTTTGTGATGGGCTCTGTCTCTTATGCGGCTGGTGTGGGCAAATTGCAGCAGGAAATGGAACAAAGGGGAATGACAGGTCTGGGTTGTCTTGAGTAGAGCAGGAGAATCTTGTGGGAATATTTTGTCTCTCTTCTTTTGCTGATTCACTTTTGTTTTGTGCAACAAGCAAAGTTTGGAAGAAAAAAGTGATGTTACATTTCCCTTTGCTATTTGGAGAAAGCATCTCTTGGTTAGCAGGTCCTAGACTTAAATGTCACGGCTGTGTTTTTCCCAGCTTTGGCTATGATTAGCTGGGACGAATCTGCTCCAGCAGTAATCTACCACTTGCTACAGTCTGGAGGAAGGATTGTGCCCTTTCTGAGCTTCTGTGCACACAGATATACAGCATATGCAAAATTATCTTCTAGGAGATGCAGATAACACATTTTCACTCACGCAACCACTTGCACACACCCACATGTACATACACACACATAACATTTTGATATGGCTTCATTTAAGAGAAGATCATTAAGTCTTTATTAAGTAAAACTGTAAAAATAACACGTTTTTTGAGACAATGAACTGTGCAATACATTGGTGTTTAGTGTGACACAGTGCCTTGTTACTGCCCATTTTTTACTCAATCGGCTACAACTTAGATTTATTTTGAATTATTACCTTTGCCACTGAATGCGTATCATCTGCTCAGTTAGAGAAGAGACCACACAGAATGTAATTGTCAATGCCAACAAAGTGAGTAAACTCCACTGCTGGGAATCTCCTTTCTTGAGAGAAATCTAAGGTGTGGTCTGTAGCCCCTTGGTTGTCCCCAGGCTCCGCAAGCGTAGACACTGCCAGCCCACTGACATACGAGGGCTGCCAGGGCTCAGAGTGTTCTTTCCAGTGCAAAGCCAAAGCGTTTTTCTCAGAAGCCCAAGGCAATGGATGTTTTTGCATATTCTGCCCAGTATGGAGTCATTTTCTAATAGCCTTTGTGCCTGCTTTGCACAGTAGCTAAATGCATTATGGGCCAAAAGACAAGTAACTGCTCTTCTAAGTGTGCAGTGTTGACAGGCGGTGCAGGAGACCACTCCTTCCTATCTCTGTCCCTCTGTCTTCCCTGGGGAGCTGAGGTGTCCTTACAGCAAGTGGTTAGATACCAAGATGATGGGCTTGGCATGCACAGGGACCATGGGGGAGGAAGGAAAAGCTTCACTCCTGAGTTGCATATACACAACACAGGAGAGCAGAAAGCAGAGATGCCCCAGGCTAGTTGTGATGGAGCTGGTTTGGAGAAGCAGCAGCAGCATCAGTGCATTGCTCTGCACAGACTAATTAACTGTGGCAGCCAGGTGCTTAATACTTTGTGCACTCAGGGCCTTAGTGGGTTTGTCTGTTTAAATGCATTCTTGCGTATGGCTGATGGACCCAGAAGTATATTTATATATATTGCTTACTGCCTGGAAAGCTACAAATCAGTTACCAATAAGTGTGCCACTTCCAGCAAGATTAATGTTAAATTCCTCTTTTTAGACCGTCAATTTGCAAATTGCTAAATTAGATTTTAACATTCAAATACTCTTCTTTATCCCCTTCATGTCACACTTGCAGCATCTTTGGTTTTATCACCTGATGATGCTTTTTGTGTCGATATTGAACTTTGAGGCATATTAATATGATATATGTATATCATGATGGCAATTTTTTAAAGTGACAACTGTTGTCTTGAAATCTCCTAGAAACAAATTTGTACAGAATAATGTAATCTGTTACATTGTGTTTTGTTTTGAATTGGATTGAAGGGAAGTATTTGTTCTATACAAGACAAAATGGGCAATACCATACTACTATGAAGGTATTTAATTCATAACTTCAGAGCTGGGATCTGAATTTTCCTATAGGCTGCCTATGATACCTAGAAAATGAAGAAATAAATGAGCAGAAATGCATGATTATAAATCTGTGTGACCATTTCTGGTTATCCATGGTAACTTTGTATCTTCTATTCTATTTTCTGATCATCTTGCCATCTTTCGTCTGTGTATTCTACCTCTGCCTTGAATTAGGGAAATCATAATATCTCCAGTTTAGGAAAAAATAATTCAATAACAGTTAAAATACTTATAAAAAAAAATGTACTAAAAGAGAAATGGCTAATTTTGGTGAGCCCTATTTGAGTGCGGAAAAAATTCAGCTACCTCAGAATAGTGTCTGTCAGGTGGAGGATGAGTGCAGCTGAGTTCAGGGATGTGGTTACTGCCTCGGGGTGCCACCAACCAGTGGAGATGTTTGCTGCATATGCCAAACTCATCAATGACCAGTGAAGAACAAAAGGTCTGTTCGCTCCCGCTGGACGGAGAGTTTCAGTTTGGTTCCTCACTTCCTTGCCTTTTACGGTTTATTTTTGAAACATCAGCTTTATAGGCAAATGGTTGCATCTGGGATATTTTAATTTTCATGCTCATCTTCACTGGTTTGCCACATATATTCTAGATGGCAAATTGTGGTGGTGGGAGAGAGGTGAGATGCGAAGGCAATTATTTTTACTTCCTCTTCTCTTATGCCCATGTGGCTCCCGATTCTAGATTAGCAATCCCTCTATAGTCATGTTTGGAGGCTACTTAACTTGTATTTGTGGGCAGAGCTGCAGTATTTGTTGATTTCTCTGTAATTGACTTTCCAGGTGATCTAGTGTCAACAATTTAGCAAAGGCCAGTTCCGCTCCAGAGCACTCATTTTGTCATGAGTGCAAGCCCTTGACAGTACTTGCCCATCACTTCCAGCACCTCCCCTCCTTTGCTGAACCTCAGATCCCCCCTAGGCGCAGTGGTGGGAGGAGACCTGCCAGCAGAGCTGCTGTGCAAATGGGGCACTAATGGTGTGCGAATCTGAAGATGGTTAACTGATCTGTGCATTCAATTAAGATGAGTTTCTCAGTTAACAGGCACCCTGGGAAGAGATGAGTTACTTTCATTTCTGGGATTATGAGCACTTAATGAAGAAGACATATCAGAATTCTGCCTGTGTTGCATGAGATAACCCTAAAATACAGCATGGATTTTCAACTTACTCATCTAGCAAAACAACTTGCCAGGTGAGAGGGAGAAATCGATGCTTGTATGAGTTCTCTTACAGACAGGCTCACAGGGCTGAATGTAAAGTGGCATTGCATGCAAAGTTGTATTTTACTTTATACTTTTCTTGAGGTCTATCACTTTGCTTCTGACTTGCCTATTTAAAATTATAATTCAAAATGTAATTTAAATAATGTTTGCCATATTCTTTCTCTTAGACTTACAATGTGAGTAGAACATCCAAGAAAGATGGATGTATCCGACTAGAAGTGGAAGCTTGGCTCTCTGATGTATATATGCAAAATATAAACTAAGCTCAAGCCAGTAAAGTTTCCAGCCAGTATCAGTGTAGTTTCAGAAAAATTGACAGAATGGTTCTGCTTTATACCAGTTAAGGATCCTGGACAAAGTGAATTTAAAATGAGTTTATGCTGGGCCTAAATGACTAATAAGCACATTCAGGAAAAGCAAGGAAAACATAAATATTTCACACCAGTTTTGCACTGACATTGCTGACAAATGGGAAGGGTGTTTGTGGGGATGATGCTTTGGTTTTGGGACTTCCCTTTGTATTGCAGCTTCCATAAGGAATAGGTGGTATCACTGTGTCTCATTAACTGTTCTTGCCGGTCTGAGCCAGCAGCTGACTGCCTCTTAGTGACCATCTGCCTGGAGAAACACGGCCTCTTTCTCCAAAGTGCAGATTGGACCAGGGGCTGGAGTTCCTTATCCCCATTTTATCTTTGCAGAAATTGAGAGACTACATAGAATTGTAAGGAAAAGTGATGAATGATATATCAGGGAGAAATAACAGGAAGGACTGCTTTCAGCTGCGAACATCACCCATTTGCTGTATTTTTTCCACATAAAAGTGCTTACACAAGTGAGTTAGCAGGGCATGACACCTTCACAATAACACCCGGGGGTTGAATGTGCTGCTGCCAGAGCAATAGCCTGTGTTGAAGGAATCCCTCTACTATATGTGCTGTTCTCACTTGCAGTCTAAGTTATCCATGAAGGGGTTGAGCTGGGTTTTCAGCAATGGCTCTGAAATACCTGTAAATGAGGGAGGAGGCCTGGGGACTGTTTGAGGTCCATGAAAAATGGGGGTCCTCTCCTGACAAAGGCTGCTGCACATGGGGAGCAGACTGGGAAGCACTGGCAAAGTTGAGTCTCTTCCCAAGTTTGAAGGTGTGAGGTGGATAGGAAGCTCATTTCTTTGAGTTTGGTTTTGAAAGACTGCTGCCAGGCAAAAAACCAAGGTGTATTTGGTGAGTTTAGGTGCTGCACTGGATATAGGATGTGGAAGCAGATGCATACTTGGTTTATGTGCATTCATCCACACAAAGCGTGGGAAAGAGGTGCTGAGGAAGGGGGCTGCAGTTGGATGAACCCATCATAGCTCCATGGCAGCAGATTGGCAGCTGAGCCCTTGCAGGGAAAAGGGTGTTAGTCCACTTAGACTGAGGAGGAGAATTAGGTCAAGTTCCCTATTGACTTGGCAAGACCTTTTCTTGGGTATTCAGTGCAGTAAAGAATAACTTGGAAGTTTTCTTTGCCTCTTCTGCTAGGAACAAGTAAAGATATATTGCTTCCGGTACTGTATTGATCAGAATCATTGCAGTCATTTCAGAGGGAGGGGAAAAATAAATTAGAATTATTGTTATGAGCCTACTCTACCTTGGCCATTGGTAGATGGGTCATGCCATATTACTCCTTGCTTGTTTACTGACCTCCTCAGCAGCTCACCTTGGTTAATTAGTTTCTGTTAAATTGCAGTCACATATGAATAATTTTCTTTTTACCACCACCCAGAACCCACTTTGATTAAATTAAATCAAGCACATATTCAATCACCTTTCTGCCAAAAAAAAAAAAAGAAAAAAGAAAAAGAAAAAAAGAAAGTCATTGATGTGGTTTTCTGTCATTTATAAACTACCTAGGAAAGCAACTGAGGAGGCGTTTTGTTTGGTCCTGCGGTATGGCTAGTCAGTGCATGTCAGGCTGAAGCAATACTGCATTTTTAAACAGGCTTGAATAAGGTTTCTTTAACTATTGAGCCTAACTCTGAGATCTCCCCTGCTGTGAGCCATAAGTTGCTTGTAGGCTTGTTCTAGAGAGTAATAAGTATTGTTGTTTAGCAATTGTGTTGTTGAAATTCAGCTCCACTATGTCTGACAGTATTTATCTAAAATACTTTCCCTGGTGCGTGCTCAAGTTCCAGTAAACCGTGTCTTATTGTGCGACCTTTTCATTTTCCAGTGAAAAGGGATCAGCTCGTCAGATAAAAGCTACAAGCTGGAGTACAGGAAAAATGCGTGCTCAGAAAATCCGAGCATGATTGAAAACAAGATGTGTTAAATCAATGCAGTTTATCGCCTGCCTATTCCTGGCAATTGCTGTTCTAAGCTCATTCTGAGCACACACTAGATGATAAAAGTATAGTGTCACAGTGCTCACTGGGGTGTGAGGGCAGGGAAACATGTTTATCAGACAGGCTGGTATGATTATTATTTTTTTTTCACCCTTGATAACAGTTATTGTCAAAATTTTTGCAAAAAAACCCCAACCCCCTGAACAATTACAGAAGCAGGTGATATAACGGCTGCTAAACTCAGCAACTACTGAGAGCTCTCAAATTATACATTTCTATTTCAGTGTTACAGACTAGCAAACAACAAACCCAATTGTTTTAATTTTAAACAATTTGCTGCATCATCAAGGATATAGCCAAAACGGTCCTTTCTTTCAAGTGAGTAGCCTTATTGCAATTTCATGTGGACAAATCAAAGCTAATGTTTAGAAATAAAGATGTTTGGAAACTATTGTTTTCTCAAGGGACTTAAGATTAGTTATGGAGAGGGATTAAAGACCTAAATTATACCTCACAGGAGGTCAGTCCCTTCCAAGAACATCACACCTATAATGTTCATTACAGCTAGGCACAATTCATCTCATTTTTATGATTCAGCTCTACTTGTATTTCTCTGTGAATCTCATTTGCAGAGATTGTGGATGTGATAGCTGGTGTTTTTCCAGTTTTCTCTCTTGAAGATTCTTATTGCTCTGACCATCGTGCACTTGCACATTAGAAGTCTACAATTCTGAGAAACAGCCAGATTTTGGCTAGGATGCTTTCCGATAGGAATGCCTTTGGCATTCAAACAGGACACTTGAGTTTTTCATTTATGCATCCCCTGGTAATATGATTTTTTTTTAATAATCTGAAAATAAGATGCAAAATAGCAGAGTTAAAAGTGAGAAAGAAAGAAAGAAAGAGGGATTATTAAAAAGAAAATATTTCTGCATACCAACATGTTACCACAATGGTTTGCAATACTGACAACCCCAAAGGAGTCTGTGACAAAAAGAAACACTTTCCTGTGTGTTGTACATTGCAGAATTTGAGGAGTTCATGCAAAGGAAAATGTTGAAAATGTACATAGTAAAAAATGAAAGAATAGGTTACATGAGGTGACATTTTAGCATTTCCTACACTCTGCATGGTACATTTTTGCATCACTTTCTGAGCCAGCAGTTTAAAAATAAATGCAGTGTCTTTATTTTTTAAATGTTTTTAAGTAAACCTAAATATAGTTCTTAGAGCTAACCTCAGGCACCCATTATTTTAAATCTTGGCTTGCATGCGTTTTTGTGCTTGTGCCTGTGCGTACACATGTATTTATTTATTCAAATGAAGGGTTAATCCATTGAGAGCTAGCCATTTTCAGTAAATTTTTTTTGCTGCATGCTCATGTCCATTACCAGAATGTGTCTGACAAACAGGAAAATATTCACATGTAAATGCTGTTCTTTCCCTTTTTATAATGACTGACAAAGATGCATCAATTAACCTAGATGACTAGATGAAGTAACCAACATGCATTAATTTCCTCCTGTCCCTCTGTATCCATATCCCCAGTGAATTCTACTATCCTGTTCTGAAATTGGTGTGCTTAAATTCCAGTGCCTGAAACTGGACTCTGCTTCAGACTCCCTTATGGCCATATCTTCCCCATTATACAGGAGGTCAGCACAGTCAGGGGAGGAAGAAACTGTGAATCTCACAAATTGTTTGACTTTTTTTTCAAGACAGGTTGCAGGTTACTAAGAGTGAACATTCAGAGTTAATGTGTTTTGAGAAACAAACATGTGATTTGTGCTAGGCAGATCTAGTAATCTAATTCCTTAACTTTCATTAAAAAATATGGGCCCAAGACATGTATTTGTTCATCTTCAGCACCCACACTGGCTGCAGAGACTGGGGTAGGTGGGAAGGGAGTAAGTCCTCTGGTTCTTAGTTGCTGGACAAAAATTGTTGTCAGGAAGAAAATATCATGCTGTCCATCATGTTTGTAGTAACACTGATGAACACAATGCAGCTGGCTCAAATGCTGGCCTATTGCATCTTTAGTTCAAGTAAAGAGCAGTCACTAGGGAAACCCAAGAGAACTAGGTGTTAGATTTATCATTTGACTCAGCTCTGCATTTTTCACATTGTGTGGCACATGCACATGGTGTCTGGGCATTACATGGCAATAAAATACCCGAATTACATATTTGGATATCTCTCTATGTCTAATTTTAAAAAATGACATTATGTCACCACTTGATTTTAAAAATGGAAATTAAATGCACAAGAGTATGTTTAAGTGAGGGAGTACTGAGACCAGAAAAGCAAGGAAATTCTGAGTTAGGACTGGAAGAGCCTTTCTAGCTCAAACCTTTTTGTGCAGGCTCTCACTGTCCCACCCGCTTCCGTTTTCCATTGCTTGTGGGAATAAACACTCCAGGGAAAGTCAGTGGAAAGGAAACTTTATAAAAAGCAAGCCAAATTCACAACAACAACAAATAGCTCAGATGCTTGCATGTTTTCATTTAACCATCTTTAATTAGCAAAGGAATAGTCCTTGCAGGGAGATTTGCAAATCAGGCTTTTTTTTTCATTTATGATGGTATTTTTGCAGTGTTTCTTTCACTGTCTTTGTAGAGCAGGCACAAAGAGGCCACTATACATAGGAGTTGTTGGTCAGGGTTGGCTTACAGCATGCCGTGTCTAGACATGGCTTTATAATATCATCCACTGTTAGTATTGCTGTACTGCAGGGACTTAGCAAGTCATTTTGGCACGTGAAGTTTGATATTAATATAGTCCTGTCCTAAGGTTTTATTTTGTTAGAGTCGAGGGCTTCTAGCAGAAGTCACCCAGGGCTTGGAGACAGAAGCCACAGGCTGTTAGCAAAGGCTCAGCTCCATGATAGCCTCTGTGAGTGGCAGGAGCTCCTTCTTTTCATCCTCTTATAGGCTCCATGCTTGCTAAGAGTGTGACATTGAAAGCCACAGCCTTTCACATGACTACTCTCAGTTGTTGCCACTTGCACCCCATACTGTTGTTTCTCAGCAGTATGGAAATATAGCAGAAGTACAGATTAAAAAGGAAGTGAGCTGATTATAGAGGTGGGCATCTGAGCTGATGGAGGAAGAGGCCAAATGTCTAGGAGGAAATAAGTACTTAGCTATAAAATGTCTCTGAAGATGCTAAGATTGCAAGGCTCCCATTGAAGAGTCTGCCTTCCTAATTGCACTTTATTTTATTTAAAATATTAATTCTCCGTGCCTTCAAATGTTCTGACCTGATTTAATCTGGGCATAAAGAGATATATTAAATGTGTTCCTGGTCTGGTGTTCAGTGCTGTGACAGTGCTGCAGCATTTTTACTTGGATTTCTATATACTCTTTGGTGGCTCTGAGGTGTTGGATGGGTAACTGTGTGTGTCTTGGCCACAGAGTCAGCTTATATTTATGTTTTGATGAAGTTTCTCTCATCAGACAGGAAAAAATCCAAACTGCATTGTAGACCCCAAAGCTCTGTCTCTTCGACATTATAGTTCAGGACTGGTCACTAAGTGTCTAATTTTGTTGTAGAGACAAATTTACAAAACATAGATTTGTGAAGAGACATGGGTAGAGTCTAAAGAATTGTATTCCATTCCATAGTTGTAGCCACAACCTCCTGGACATCATCCAGGAGGATCCAGGAGAGCCATTGTAGTTCTGCGCTTCTGCAGGTCATTCTTATCTTCTTCACTCTCCCTCACAATGTCTCTGCTTCCCAAGAAAACCAGAGACTCTCTGGTAGACCACAGGAGCAAGCATTGTGGGACATTTAATTCCCATGTGCAGTCTTCCTCTGGGTGTTTCACTTAAAACAATCAAGACCAGATTTCTCATCTGGGATAGGGATGGTCAGACCTGTGGACCTGAGGCCAATTTGTTTGTAGCCTTCAGCCTTTTTTTTTTTTTATTTGAGCCCTTACAGTTTCTTCTCTCTCCTTGCAATCTTTTGCACTGGAAAAGCACAAGGGAACTTCATAGGTCTAAGTGCTGCTTTCACATTGGTTTTGGGTCAAACAGAATGAAAAAGAAACAAGGGCTGAAAAATAAAAGAATAAATGAAACCATGAATGCATGGGAAACAAATTAACTGGATATGTTTTACGTTCTGAAATATTTCCACAATGCTTCTATGTAGTGTGTGTTTATTTTTCTTTGAATAATAATGTTAAAATGTGTCTAATTCAATTACTCTCTGCATTCGCTGAATGAGTTTTCCTTGGTGAAGAATTCTCCTACGCTACTCCAAGCTATGCATTCCATGTGATATTTGAACAGGTCCTTTTAATTGCTGATATTAAGTGTCGATCATTCTGCTGTAAGTTGGCAGCATGGCCAGAGAAACAAATTCCTCTCTCAGATACATCAGACAGTCATTCAGTTAAAGACCAAAGCTTTATTGACACAGTAGGAATTCATTATGTGAAATATTAAAAAAAGCCCTCCACTGACTAGTTAAAAAAGAAAAAGAAAAAAAACCAAGAGAAAAGACTTTTAAAATGGTGGATTATCTACATGTAGTCATTAAAATTATTCGTGCAGAATTTGAAATTATAGTTATGGTGAAAACATTTTTCTCAGAGGCATAAGCAGCATTTCTGTTGAAAAATAAGTTGGACTTTCAAAAGATGAATATAACGTACACATCCTTATTTCCATAGACATTGTACATTTTCTTGATTAAAAGCCTTAGATTTTATGAGTTACGGCTTTAGACTTGCTGCATAAAGAGCTTCATGGCTTATTCTGTTAGAGTCTAATTTGAAAGAAAGTTCTTCCTCAAGGGTTTAAGAAGTAATTCATAAAATGGTAAGAATAATAAATATTGTGCCTTAACTCATACACTAGGATAGATAGACAGATTTTGTACACCTGGGTGTAATTTTAGTTAATTCACACAAGAGACAGGCTGAAAGTTTATTGTTTGGAAGGAGAAAAATGGCTTAAATCTTGTATTTGCAAAAATGATTATATTAGCTTAAATGAAAATGCTACTCTATTAATGGCTTCAATAAGCTTTGCATTTGGAAAAGTATTTTAATAAAAAGTTACCTGAAGTTTACTGCAACTTAAAATATGTAAGTGAGGGAAAAGTACTTACTTTGATTTATATGTCTTTTGGAGGTGTAATTATTGGCTTTTTACTCACCTATGTAAAACAATGTACTTTTGTAAATGGATTTCTGGCCACTTTACTCTTTTTTTTTTTTTTTTTCCCCACATAAAAAGTAAGCACTGTCAATCAAAGATTTTTAAGGTTTATTTCCTCTTTAGAAATGATTGATAGCCTTTTAGATTTACAAGTTGACAAGTTAAAGGGTTCTATTGGTGTAATTATGTACTAAATTCACAGTCTTTCAATTTAAATGTCCTTTTAAAACCACAAGATTATCATACCTGTATTTTGAAAAGTGGGCCAGTCAGTTTGGGTTGGTATACAAATTGCTTCCATTAGCCTTGGGACCTATTTGAATTTAGCACAGTTTTTTAAAGTTAGTAGTACTTTCAATAGTACTTTTAAAATTTAGGGTAATGGGAATGAATTTTAAGTACAGTATGTGTTAGATTGTTTTTAATGTATGGGTGTCAAGAACACAAATAGAGAATTTGTATTTCTTATTGATTCTTTTTCTCCAATCATGGAAAAAAAAACCCACCTTAGAATTAGAGCACTGGGAAATGTGTTATTGTGGACGGACTTCAAAGGCAGAGACTGAGCTTGCACGTATTGAGGACAGAGGCAAAACCTTGCACGAAGCTGGTACCTGACCTTTTGCTTTAGCTGCCACTGATGGTGGCTTGAGCCATTGATATCCAGTCAATGACATCCAATGACATCCAGTGATAAGACAAGGGGCAATGGGTATAAGCTGGAGCATAGGAGTTTTCGGGTAAACACAAGGAAAAACTTTTTCACAGTAAGGGTGACAGACACTGGCACAGGCTGCCCAGAGGAGTTTGGGAGTCTCCTTCTCTGGAGACATTCAAAACCCACCTGGACATGTTCCTGTGTGGTGTGATCTAGGTGATCCTCCTCTAGCAGGGGGGTTGGACTAGATGATCTTTCAAGGTCCCTTCCAGCCCCTAATGTTCTGTGATTCTGTGAGCACTGGCTCTTCTGCCATGCTTGGAGAACTGAATATCACCATTTCTTTGGTGCCTTGCCAGCTACTGACACAAGAACTGTTGTGACCTTAACACCGAAGATGGACTTATATATTTAAACAGGGCTCTTTCTTTGAGATATGACTAATTACATTTAACTTGGATTATAAATGAGCTGAGCAAGGGAGGGCTTATATCTTCCAGTTTGTGGTTAGAAGTTAAATCTGCTAAAGAGTTCTTTTTTTCATTTTTATCTGAGACTGAAAGGGTTGAATGGTTGTAGACTAATGAGTGATATTTGACAATTACAGTTTAGGACCCAATCCTATAAATTGCTGTGTGCAGCCTCTCCCCACCACTAAAGTAAAGCTGACGCTGTTTGAAGCAGAAAGTTTTCAGTATCTCTCAGAGGATGCTTGATGCCTTGTGAGATTGGACCATAAAATTAACTTTTTTTTTTTTTTTTTGGTCATTTAGTTCAGAAAATACTCACAAGAAATACTCTGTGGATTTCAAATGTGTTGAATGTGTGGGAAGATATGAGAAAATGACTGCTATCTCTGGGGGGATTGCAGAACTGGCCTCCATTTATAATATTGCAGAATTTAGTAACTACTTTCCCAAAGGATGTAAAGGGAAAATGGCCATAGACTGAATTAGAGAAGAAACACATGTGACAGAACCATGCTAAAATTTTCTAACCAAAGAACTGTAAATTAGAACCACGGAGGTTTTTTTAATCTCAGAGAACAGCTATGTTTGATAATAAATATAAATAGCAGTAAATTAATTTATTCTAAATTTTGAAGAAGGTCTAAATTATATGGGTCCATGATGAGAAGCCATGTAAGGAAGCTAAAAGGCAATGAAACAAGGAGTTTGCAAACCCAGGTACTGTGATATTTTCTACAAAACCAGACCACAGAGTGGGCAGTGTGTTTTGCCAGGGTGTGAAAGGAAATGTGGAAAAAAGGCCCAAATATCCAAACCCCAAAAAGGGCATGCACAGGAGAAAAATCCTATTCTTACCTTTCTGTACAATGATCTGAATATAAATAAAAGATCAAATTCAGATATTCCTGATAAAGGGGAATGCAGGAAAAAAACCATGAGGCTAGAGGGATGCCATGATCTCTAGGGCAATAAAAAGAATTTCTGAAAGCCAAGAAAGTAAAATCTTGAAATATTTCTAGTCTGGTATTACCATAATCCTGTAACAGTAATTTCAGGATATGCTCAGAAGATTCCTTTCTGATATTAGAGAAATGTTGAGAGCCTGCTGGACTGATTGCCTCTCCAGCCAGTCCCCATCAGCTCCACACTACGTCTTCACTGCTCCTGGGTAGATCTGGAATTCCCCCACACCACCTTCCTCCTGCCTCAATTTCCAGTAGCATTGCTGGGAACTGCTTATGAAGTTGGGACATACTGAAGGTCCAGGAGGCTATACAAACCTGACCCTTTAGTTGCCAGTAGGACCATCTGCTGTAGAAAAGAAAGTGGTTTGAAAATAATGGTTTAAATGGAACAGTTTCTTTAAAAACCAGACTCTTTTGTGGGACTGTTTATGGACCACTAATTAATTAAAAACTAACCAGGAATTAGATATTACTTTCATTATAACAATGTGGTCTAGCTGAAGATATTTAATATTAGAAGTATAGAAAAATAGTCTTTTCACTGAAAAGGTGTAAGTATGGACAAATTGTACCATGTTGATCAGTCTGATGGAGTTGTGTAACTTGCTGTGGTACAAGGATTATTGAGCCACATGAGAGTGGTTACACAAGTCAAACTGGGAGATACAGTTAGATGCTAAATCTCTGCAAGAATCAGAGTGCATCATTCTAAGCACATAATAAAGTTTGTAATAAAACCATCATAAAGGTGCAAGATACAGTTATAATTTTTTGTGAGAAATAATTTAAATTTTTTTTTTTTTACCATTAATAAGCTAAGGCAAAATAAGAACAACTTTAAAGTGACCAAAAAATAAAAAAAAAATTCCTTCAAAAAAAAAAAAAAAAATACTGAAAGTATAAACCTCCACATTGGAGTTTTTCAGTTGTTGATTGGTTTGGTTTTTTTTTTCATTTAACTCAAAAAATTGCAAACAAATTGCTGTGGAAAAATTCACCATCTCTGCTGGCATGGGAGAGTCAAAATGCGCTGCTGTTTAGAGATGCTTTAGAATGCTTGACTGTTGTTCCAGTTCAGCAAAGCACTTAGGAAATTTTAAGCACATGTTGAAGTCTCACTAACATCTGAGTTTTAAAGTGATCATATGACTGGAAATATAGCTAGAAGGTCATTCAGTGCAGTCCCCTGTAATTATAGGCAATCATATAAAAAACATAATATGCTCAAATTTGCTTTGCTGAAGCAAATGGGTTTAAGTATGTGCTTACAGATAAGCATGTGCTTAAAGGCTTGGCACAATCAGAACTTCGATTAATGCAGGCACACCAGCATTTTCATGAAGATTAAAGTGTTCCACTTCTACCACTTCTCTCCTCCATTTTATTGAACAAGGACTGAAGAAAGATGAACTAAAAACCATAGATGATTTCTTTTCTTTTTCATTCATTAAGTCTTTTGGATCAGTTAAGTGCTGATCAGAGCCTGAGCAGGGCTGCTGAAGTCAGTGTCGATGTTAAAAATAAAGCCTTTGCCAAGAGAAATGTCTGTAGTTCACAGCACAATTATACGTGACCATTGCACATGGAGCATATTAAATGTATAAGAGAATGTGGAACAAGAGAGACTCCCTAATAGTTATTTCTTTTCCAATAACAAAGGACCTTCCTCGTAATATGAAAGCAGAAAAAAAACCCAACATGAAACATGGGGCGCAAAATATTAAAGTAATTTCATCGTGGCTTTCAGAGTTAATAATTGCTTCCTGTTTGGAAGGTATATGCAACATGCCCAGATTTTCCAATAACCTTGTTTTAGGAACACAAGTGGGAAGGTTTGCATTGCTGTTGAACCAAATCCTTAGAACCAACTTGAAATAGAATTTGAACCGAAACTTCATAGTCAGTGCTGATTTCAGTAAAAGGGGATTTTGTTGTGATCCTTGCTCTTGCAATGCATTGCCAATTGTTACAGTGCAATGGAGCCTGCTTACTCTGTGTTTGTCACATCACAATGTTGTTTGTTGTTGTTTCAGCTCTGAACGAACCCACCATTGACTATGGTTTCCAAAGGTTACAGAAGGTTATTCCCCGGCACCCTGGTGACCCCGAACGCTTGCCAAAGGTCAGCACAAAGTTTATTGTTTTATTAAATATGGTAAATCTGGTTACTGCATGTTTTTGTTTGAAAGTGAAGACCCCCGAAATATAATGGTCTCAGTGTGGTAGCCAACCCAGATAAGCTGAAGCAGAGGCATGACCAATAAAGCCCAGTCAGCAACTTTCATTGTAGGCTTATGAGACTTCTGTGACTTTGAGTCACAACTAACTCAAACAGCTCTCGCCTTTCTAAAATACAAATCCCACTCTGTGTTCTAAAATACTTAACAAAGAACACATTTTTGTTTGGTATTTTGGAACCTGAGCAGCTTATTCATATGACACTTCTTGGTTTTGGTATGACTGTAGTACTTGCCATTATAAGTTTAAGAACTTCACCATCAATAAAACCAAGTTATTTGGATCATCAGGAAATGCCTGTCTACTTCTGCTGCCTCATGTGCTGGTTTAGGATAGTAATTATTATATACTGGTTTATTTCAGAATTGCTGGAATGATTAGAGCAATGTGTGGTGAAGTGATTTGTTGTTCATGCCCATCAAAATTAGTGTGAGCTTTTTTGTTGACTTCTACCGCTAAAATGTGATGTAGAAACAGAATAGTTCTCATAGGGTTCTAGCATGTCTGCCTTGTACTCTGAAAACAGTGTCTGTGAAAACTCAGATCTGTTCTTGCTACTTTGTCATATTGTATTTTTTCTGGTGAGAATTTGCAGTGAGTTTTGTGGTATATTGGAGAAGGAGGTGAGGTATTTGAAAAGGGTTGCTCTTTGCCACAGGAACTGAGCAATAGAGTGAATGAGCTGGAGTCACTGTGTACGCCCACCAGCCACCATGTGCCTTATCTGGTCTAGCATCCTGACTGTTAGTGAGTGAACTGAAGAGTCAAAGAGGCCAAGTGTGTGTACATGAAGAACACTGCCGTTGACTTATGGAAAGGAAGATGTGAGCTGGGATGTAGAATAAATTGGACTTTGATGCCTTAGGCAACAGCCATTGAATAATGCACATCCCATATAGCCTTTGTGATTGGGTAAATCTTGTGTCCTTTCTTCCATAGCTTCCTGAGCTGTCAGTAGGTTTTCATCAGGGATTGTTGTGGACTTTGATTAGTTAAATTTCTAAAGTGTTTCAAAGGTGAGAAGATTTCATGAACATTGTGGCTTTTTTTATTGTATTTATTGACAGGAATAAAACTCAGTGTGTGATTGATTTTTTTTTTTTTTTTTTTTTTAACAGACTTGTTAAGTCTTTTATCTTTGCCTAAGAAGGCTGTAGACTGTGGTTTGGGGGTCAGTAATGTGTTGTCCTTCCCTCTTAGCACCAGAGAAACATGCTGTCCTGGAGAGTTACATTTTACATTGGCTCTGTTCACCATCATCAAGCTGTCCCTTTCTCTGATTTTTGGACAGATCTGCAGCAGGACACAGCTTTCATAGGTTGTCAAATTCCCCTCCAGAGTTACAACCCTTTCCAAAGAAAGAAAACATCCTTCTGTACGGGCTCTTTCATCTGTATTGTGCATCTGCTGCCAAATGTGCACGTGGTGAAAAATGGTTTCTCTGAAAATAGGAGACCAGCCTTCACTATGCAGCAGGCATTTGCAAGGGCCAAAAGTACCACTGCAAAAGTTCCCTGAGCCCAGTGTTCCAGCTGACTGGTAGATGGCCATGGCTTGCCTCTAAATCAGGAAATTCAAGAAAAGTCAGACTGAGCAATTCCAGATTGGGTTCTGCAGCTGAGGGTTGTAGTGCATCACCGACTTCCATGGGAATTAGGCTCCCTTTCTGACACCCGTGGCACTGAGGGGGTCTCCAGCAGTGCTCTTTTTGCTGGTATGGGAATGCAGCCGTTAGGCTGAGCACCCACCTCTTTCCCATTTAGACTAAGATGCTTTCCTTACTGATAATGACGTGTTTCTGCTGTCTAGTGTCATGGGACATAAAAACTGGCAGAAGAAAGCTCCATCTCGCTACGTATCCTGACTCCCATGTTCAGTGGGTATTTATGGATAGAGTATGAGAATGAGGGTTAGTACGGAGTTGTCTGTGCCCTCATATACCCTCTTGGTTTAATATGTTTGATCTGAGTATCTTTTCAAGGTCTTTTCTCAAATCTTTAAACCAAGGGAAACTGTGGTTATGTATGCAGAGGTATGATGTGATGGCCTGAAAAAAAAAGCTTACTGCTTAAAGACTGCAAAACTGGTGAACAAACTACTATCACTATGCAAGCTTAGAGGGAAACAGGACAAAGAGGACCTTTTTTTTTTGTCTTTGGGTAATTCCTTCTGTGCAGGCTTGAAGGTTGGACCTCAAGTTCAAGTCTCATTAATATGCCACGCACAGAGGCTGAATGCAGCAGGGGTTGGCACATGTCGACTTCTGTATTTGAGGCACTGATGGTTCAATTCCCAGCATCTCTTGCTGGCTCCAGGATCATAATCAAGGACGCAGTGAGTCTCTGTGCTGGGTGAGCACTGCACAGCGCTCTTCCCCGTGTCATTAAACCAGGAAGGGCTTTGGCAGTATTCCACTACAGACAATTCTCAGTGGCTACTTAGAAGAGAGTTGGAAGCCATATGGCTTCCACAGTGGAACCACGGGCAGAGAGGGCAAATGTCTGAGAGAGACAGAGCATGAGACAGCAGAGAGAAGACCAGTGCTCAGAGCTTTCAATATCCTTTCTTCCATGTTCCCCGTTGTCCTGCCAATGCACCATCACTTTCTGATCACTAAAAAGCTAGTACTTATGCATTAAATAAATAAAAGAATACACATTTCTATAATTGCTGCTAGGGTTTGTGGCCATTATCCATTGAGACACTAACGATGAGTAATCAAGAGATGAGATCTTTCAAGAAACAGAACTAGTTATAAATTTTGTGTTCATAAAGGCATGCATTTCTTCCCATGGACCAACAAGAGCATTCTGCTGTGTGACTTACCCCTGCAATCAAGAAGTGTTGAGGCCATCAAGTGAGTGTTAGCACATGTCCTATCCTCCAAAGCTGAGGAATTAACAGTCATATCTGTCTCAACAGGCATTTCTAAAACCATTGAGGCTCTGTGAGAAGTTTGATCTCCCCTGTTTTAGAACTGTTTTTCAGGACTGCTCATTATTCATGCTTGGAATGATTTTTTTTAAATGTTCTAGCTATAGTCTTGCTGTAGTGATGAGAACAGGAGCACCTGGGAACTAGGGTCTTTGGTCTGCTAGACTGACAGTTGCTGTAGAGATGTTTAAAGTAGAAATGTAATATATAGTTTCTGAAGAAAAAAAAAGAGTGGAAGCTGATGTTGGCAGATGGGCTACGTAGCCAGCTATGGGCCAGAGTCCTGTTCCCTTCCTGTACAGAGCAGGTTAGGGAAAGCAGCCAGCATAGGGAGGGTTGTCCCTAGCAGATGTTCACGTCTGTACATACACACATACATATGCACCAAGAGGAGAGACGAGCAGTACAGAGGTGGTGGGATTAGCACCCAAAGCTTGGAGTGAGATTAAATACTTGGAGTGTGCTGGGCAGTATAGTCTTTCCTTTCTAACACAGACAGGAGACAGAGCAGAGGAAACAAGAGATCTCTAGGGAGAAAAGAAATACCTTGATGCCAGTGTTAAGAAATCATATTGTTGTCGTGTAGGAGCAGCCTGCACAAAGCCTGCCAGTGGAGCTGGGGAATAAACCTGCACGTGTGTGTGCAGTTTCCATGTCTCACGTGTTTGCACATCTGCACACAAATACACACATATTGCTGGTTCTTACATACATAACGGCAGTGGAAAACGCTAAAGAGTTCAGATCACAACAACGTGTCGAGTCTGTTGAGGTTCATTCACGTAACTACCCTCCAATCCCTGGCAGATATGTTGCAATTCTGCAGTTTGGTTAAAACTCCACAGTGATAGCTGTAAAACAGTTTCAACTGTGAGCTAGATTCGAAACACATCCATCCTAAATGTCTTAATAACAATTATTCCTCTTTATATACAATTTACTAGAATTTATTTGCCATTTCCACCATACTTACAACTCATCGCTTGCATTTAAATTAAGCACAAGATTGTTCACTTTGTGTTTGAGGAGCAAGTCATTGCATCGACCCCCTCCATGATCTGACATCCTCTCCCTCACAGGCTGTTACTTAAATGCTCTCTCTAGGAGACCCCTTATCCCTCCTGAAAGGGACCCTTCCTTCTGGTTTCTCTTCATGTAGATGAAAGTGGAGCTTCTCTCTCAATCTCTAGCACACAGGGCCCCCCTGCTGAGCGGAGAGCACATGTAACCAGGCTCCACCTTCCCTTCAGCTCCTTTTCTCCAGTCACTCATTAGACACATCCCACCTCCTCATTTAGGACACTAATAGAATACAGGTTGTTATTAGGAACCAGTGGCTGGCAAAAGCCAGTTGTCTTTTCCCGTATGAAATCCTACAGATCTGTCCTTTATCTGTCATGACATTGGCATTGTTTGTATTGCAAATAAAGGTTGTCTGTAAATGTGGGTGGGTTAGCCCAGGCTTGCTAGCCGGGGTTAAAATAGCAATGAAGACAAAGCAACTCAGATTTGCTGCTTCAGACAGACCCAAGAAGTTCCAGAATGGATCTCCATCTGCTAACACGAGATACTGTATTTTAAACTAAGTTGTCATTTTCAGCTAAGAATATAAATATTTTGAGGGGTTCTTTTTTTCCATCCAGCATAACAGGAGGGTTGTTAGAAAATGTTTATATTAAGTATGGGCAGGAAAGGGCAACGTGTGAAGAGAAGCTGTTGGCGTTCATCTGTACAGCAAGGAGGGCATGAGATGTGCTTGGCAGTTTCTACACTGTACTGTAAAATTTATAGGAATGTGAGACTGGACTTAAAGTTGGTATTGAATCCTTAACAGTTCCATTTTTTTTTCACCTCCTAACAAGCTGGGCATTTAGTTGCTTGAGGGGCTTGTTTGGGTTTATTGTGGGGGTTTGGTTTTCAATTTATCCAATTGAAAACATTCAGGGAGAGAGTTTTAAAGCCATTGAGAAGATGACAACCAAGATGCCTGAAGCCACTACAAAAGTATCACCCTTATGGGGTGGTGCACATCAGAGGCATGTCTGTGAATAGGCAAAGACTCTGAGATGAGAGCGAGCGAAGAGACAGAGCCACGCTGCTCGCTGAAGGGCACAGCCACGTACAAACGGCTGGCAAGGAGCCCTTTCCTTTCTGAAGGTCAACAGTGTGCATGCACATTTCAGTGAGTTTTCTTTATAAGTGGGTCAGCATTTACTCAGCAAATGATTAGAGCAGATGGTGTAATTTAGCATCTATGACAAAACTTTTAATAGATCAGGGCTAACACGATGACAAGGAGCGCTGCGCCATTCTCCATTCCTGATTTCTGCTTTGCCTTGGGGTAAAAATTGTGTCTGGGCTTGGGTTTTCTAGTCTGCACATTCCATCTGAGCAACTCGAACCACTTGTTTGAACACCCTGTAAGAGGGATCCCTGCATTTCCCTATTCCTGTATCCTTATTGTTACTGGTTTTAAATACAACAATTAACTGAGGGTGACAGGAAGATTCCAAACAGGTAAACATGGTCCCTTTGAGGAGCAGAGCTTTTGAAGGAAAAAGCCACAGTTTGAAGAAAGTAACAAAGGCTGCATTTGTGTATTTTGCTCCATGGAGCTGAAAATATCTAGTAAATTGATCCCGTGGGAGTAATAAATACACATTACTTTATCTTGTACTTCATGTCCTATACCCCTGAGCCTTGATAGAACAACACCACTTAATAGACTTAAAAAAAGAGTAATTACAGTCATTGGTTGTGTGATATTTCAGTCCTTCCAGCCCTGCCTGACCTTCTAATTTAGCTCACCGTGTCTAACTAATGCATTTATATTCATCTTTTATGAAGCATGTGTAGTACAAAATTGACTTTGCAGCCTTTAGCAAGCTGTCTTACCAGGTTTAGGATCTGGTTAGTACGGCATACTGTATAGCATATGTACATTTATAGCAAAATCTTGCACGCATATGCTTCTGATCAAGTATTACTTTTTATCCTTTTGGAAATAAAATAAAAAATATTTATTCCATTTCATCCTCCCCTCCCCTTTGTAAAGCTTTTATTCATTGCCGCATTATTTACAGCTAAACATGCAGGCAGAAAGATGCAAGCATTTTTAAAATGATTACCACTAATGTTTCTACTTGTCAGAAGTGCTTAAATTTTCCTGCACTTTGTCTAAAAACTTAGCACTTTTACCTTTTAAGAATTACAAATTTATAAGATCTTACCAAGCTGATTTACAAACACAGCTGACAGTTTATGATGAATGATGTTGCAAAATGTACAATATGTTTCTCTGTCATTTCTATGCATGTATATATTAAGAAGAAGATGAAGGAGAGAACCCCCCTCTGAAAGAAACCCTTGAGTTAGAGAGCACACGCACAAATCTCTCTCCTGCATTTTCTCATAACTTCCTGCTCACTTCACTCATCCAGTAGAGCACAATTGTTCTCTGTGCATTTTCTCCCACCATATGGTATCCTCATTACCATACACTAAGGGTCCATATGGGGAACTTGTGAAGTGAACTGTATTCATTTTAACTGCCAGATGAGCAGCCTTTTGCTTTGCAAGCTTAGCTTAAGTCATCTGCTGTCTTTATGTTGTTATGGCAACACAGCACCAATAAAAAATTCTAATCTACTGTAAGTGTCTGGGATCACAGTATTTTAAATGCTTGCTGTAACTGTCCTCTAAGTGAAGATGCTTGTTCTTTTAGTATGACAAAGGGTTATTGTCAACTCCAGCAGGTGGCAGTAAAGAAATTGTTTCTTTTTTTTTTTCTTCTTTTTTTTTTTTTTTTTTTAACCTTTTCTTTAAAAAAAATATTTTCCTTTTTCCACATCTCCCCCCCTTCAAAAACTCATAGAATTACACAACAAGGTCAGTCCTCTACATTCCTAGGATTTCTGATGCTGAGGTTGGGTTGGAATTGCAGGTGATACATTTAAGTTGCAACTCAAGTACAAAAGGTAGTAAAGTATGAACCAGCAGTAGCAGCTCATGCACTTCACTGGTGGAGATCCAGGCTCAAGTACCACTTCACCAGGATTCTGCAGCCTCCTTAGCCATGCAGCTCTTTCACTTTTGGAGCTGTGTTTTAGGTATGTTTCCAAACTCCCGAATCAAACACAAAGCTTATTAAGAATATCTCATAGTAATGGAAGTAGGCAGCAGCATCCTTAAATATAAATCATTTTCACCTCCACAGGCCACATGATATGTTGCATCTCTGTCTCTCTGTCTGTATTGAAAGTGAATGTTTGTAGTCTCAGTTCATCAGTTCACATTAGCCTCATGCTGAATATTTAAACACAGAACAATTTGAACACACCATGAAGAAAGACAGTGGCTGCACTTTCACTTGGAACAGCAAGAGCTCATCTAATAATAATTTAGTAAATCAGCCATTTAGTGGCTCAGTTGTACACTGCATTGTGCCAAATAATATTCCGTTCAACTGTACGCTGGTGAAATTGAAATTCAGACTCCAGTCACATGGCAATTTTTTGCTCAATGGAGAGATGAAATGGAAAATCACCCTCCCAATAGACTGCTTGAATTCAGTGATTTATCAAAAATATAGCAGACTGACAACATAAACAGGATTTGGTTGTATATGGTACAATCTATGCTAATTAGGCTTTTATTATTGTGGTGTCTTTTGCACAGATTATTTGATAACTCAAGATTTTTTTAATATTTATATTTTTTTATTTATTTTATGTATGAGTAGAGAGCAGATACGTATAGCTACTTGTAGTTACAGTCCTTTAAGGCCCAGTCCTGTGGGAAGTGTGGTGAGACCTTTATTGCCGTATTTCGAGCCCTGGCTCTCAGGGAACACCGTGCCCTTAGGAGCAATGAGGAAACGCAGCTGCTGCCTTTCCTCCTCATGAAGCACCATGTATTTTACTTCATAGCACGAAAGCAATATCAGATTAATTTCTTTTCCCTGTTTAGGGCTAACAGAATTTGTAGAGAGTGGTAATATCTTATATTAGACTAACTGATATAACTAGAAAAAAAAGCAGACAAGCTTTTGGGTCCCCAAGCTTTGCTTCCCACGTGCTGACTGTGCCTTTTCTCACCTCTATCAGTGGGTCTAATAAAAGATATTACCTCACCCTACAAAACTTGCCTTGGTTGTAACCATAGACCATTGTGACTTCAGCCAAACAGCTACACTTTAAGGCTGTCTCTGATGAAGATGGGGGAGAGAGAATATTTTCCTAGAAAGTATGTTGTGAAGTTTAATTTGTTCCCATTAAAGTGGTGCTTTGAGATCTTTGAATGCAGAGCATTGCAGAAGTGTGAAGTAATGTCTATAATCTCACCTACAGTTTCCATTTCTAGCCTAGTTTTAGGTGTTATGCAGTGGTTTACGTGGTGATGTAAAATATGATTGCCATGTATTTCTCACAACATAGTCCAATCGAGTAGCAGAAAAAGCATCCTCCTAACCATCATGATGCCATTTAGCAGGGAGTGCTGGAAGCAATAGGATGCCTGTTGTCGTAATTCTTCTAAGAAATACAGAGCTTCACAATCTATACTCAACTGCTGACACTTGAAAACTCAAACATTTTGGTAAAATGAATCAAGCAGTAATGTTTCTTTTATGAGATCTCCTCACGGGCAGGGAAGGTTTGGCACCATTTGGAGATCAGGCTCAGTGATCCATCATAGCAAAGTCAGCTGTCCTGGCGCGTCCCATAGGTCACTCGATCGAACCAGTGGCTCTTACAACTATATTATTGCTTATGGAACAGTAATTGAGGCACCATGGTTAAAAATTACCTGGTCTAATAGGCAGTGAACAATTTGCACTCAATACAATTATAAGCCAAATCATTCATTTCATAACACTTGGACTAATTTATTTGTTGACCTTTTAATATCCATAGCTCTTCAGTAGCATTAACTGCAACTCAGACAAAATCTCATGTTCATTTTACTTTCATTGATTTTTTTTTTTTCCATTGAGGCAATAACAGTTGTTTGAGCACAACCTTTTCTTTCTCTTGTGTAAGTCAATCATGTAACTTAAGTTGATATAACTCAACTGGACTGAAATGTCCTCTAAGTACAATAGCATACAACCCCATGCTACTTGTGTAAACACAGATATGCATTTTGGATTAATTTTAAAGAATGTTTTGGAATATATTTATGACTATAGATGACAAATGATATGCTTGCTGAGAGGAGAATGAAAACAAAATACAGAAGAATTTTTTTAAAGCATTGCCACATATATGTAACACATTTTTTTGTTCATGTATTATTGGAGATCTAAAATAAAGAAATGTTTGAATTTGTTTCCGTTAATTTTCTTCTTTAGGATAACCTAAGTCTCTTTACTATTAATGCTATATTCATTCATTTTATCTAGACATAGCATCTTGTATCTTGTAGTCCTAATATTTTACAGAATAGAAGGGATTAATTTTTTCCAGATGTGAGCTCCTGACAAATAAAATGTGTGTAAAAGTATTTTTTAATAGAAAACAAATAATACTAATATTTTTATAATCAGTGTTTTCTTTCATTTTCTTCAGCATTAAACTATCATGAAAGCTAAGAGGTTTTGATGAAAAAAGTTACGGAAATATTGATGTATTTTGAAAAATCATTAGCGAGTTTTGAAGCACTTCCATAAATATATGTTGGTGTAGTGACAATGGTAATCCTTTCACTCCTTGCTGAAAAAGGAGCCCTGGACTGTATAAAATAGTGTGCCTGTTTTTACAATGTGGAGGTGTATGTAGAAAGATAGTGTTACCTCTGTGAAATGTTGGATAAATTTTATTTCTTAAATGCATGGTTATTCAACATTTATAGTTGCTTTGGATAATTTCAGATAAATTTTTAAGCATGTAAGTTGAAAATAATCATATCAGAAACAAAATGTATTTTGTTTCTGAAGAAAGTTGAAAATTGTTCAGCATATATGCTAGGAGGCACTTCATTGAAGTAGTCTTTCTGAGCCAAAGCCTCTTTGTGCAATAAAATACTCTTAAGTCCTTTGAACACATACTTATAAAATATAGTTGTTACACATTTGGCATTTTATGCTTCCCTGGAAATTACCACTTGGTATCTACACCTAATCTATGGTCTATCTTTTCATTTCAATTGGGTCTGAAGTGGCCCTTCGTTGTAATGAGAATGCCCCTTACAAGTGACTTATTTTAATTATACTGATGATAAAATGTAAGTGAAAGTAGTCATTTGTAGGGGTTATGACTGAGCAGTGTTTTAACTGTAATACTAAAACCTACCAACATTATTCCAGTATGTATTTCAACATTTTTATGCACTCATTCTCCCCAGAACATAGTAGGATATCACTGTAGGTCAGAAATTCAACTTCAGTTTTCCTGTTGCTATTAAAAGAAACCAGAACTCTCAATTTCTAACTATTAACAGTTTCTACCTGAAGTGAATAATCCAGAAAACTGACCATTTGAAATATCTTAGTGATACTCTGGGGTGTTTTTTTGTTGTTTGGGGTTTTTTTTTGGTTGTTTTGATTTGATTTGTTGGGTTTTTTTCTTTTCTCTTCACAAAAATAAAATGTGAGTAGGTCTTTAATTACATTTAGGTGAAAACTTGTTTTTTTACAAAAAAAATACCTAGTTTGGCATGGTTAGATATTTATATGGGTAAATGCAATAACACAAACCAACTCTGAAAATTAAATGGACAAACTACATATGTGCAATTTACACTTTAATTGCTAAATAGCTCTGCTGATTTAACTCAGCAGACATTCTTGCTTTTAATACCAAACATAGTTATATATCTCTGTTAATTTAAATGCAGTCAAGTGAATTATGCCACCCAATACATTCTAGATTTGAGCTATTGGAAGAACAATTTAAATGTGATACAACTTGACCTGTGTTTGGGAAGTCTTTTTGTACAAAAATGCTTGAAAATAGGTATCAATGTGTCCATTTGCCAAGTAAGATGTTTTCACTCTTACAAAATACATAATTGGGTATCTACATTGTGCCACACACAAAATCACAAGCCACATTTACTCTTTTTTCAATCCCCAGTATTCCAGGGAATTTTTTTAATAGGCACAATAATATGATCCACAGAATAAAACCTTCTAAAACAGTGCAGTATCTTTGAACAGTGAACTCAGAATTTAGTGTCTCTGTTAATTTTTCCAAATTCTTTTTAAGCTTACTTAAGCCCAGACCCTTCAAATAATTCAAAACATTTTTCTTCTTTCATAAGGGGACTTTGACAATTTTCCAAAAATATATGGATGTAAAATGTTCAGGAGAAGACTTTGAGTAATAAGCTTTTATTTTTTTTTTTTTCTTGCAACTCTCATCTGCAGCTGTTTTCAAGAAGTAGAAATGTTAATACCATGAAAAGCAGAGGAAGAACTATCAGAAAATCTTACATATGCAAAACCAAAAAAAAAAAACCCCGACCTAAAAACTCATTAATCTCAATAATGAACATCTGCTTCAAAGTACTGTAGATGCTGGCACAAATATTTTGAGTTAAATTTTCAAAAAGAAATGCCTGAGGTTCCTATCTGAAATTGCTTTGTACATGTCTCTTTGTTGCCCAGGGACTGAAGGTAGCTATGACACGTATGGAAAATTTGGAGTGCAAAATGTGCTTTTAGGTCATTGTGGCAAACCATTGAGGTCAGATAGAAGAAAGGAACATGGTGTTATCATTTGTTTGTGTATATGTTCATGGATAAATCATGAATAATCTTCTTCTTGTCTAGATAGATGGGAATAGTATGAGTCAGTGTAAACTGGTGGGATGGAGGTATTTCTGTAAAAGAAGTTGGTGAAGAATTTTTTGTTAGACATTGAATTGAGTTTATGTGGACTTATCCATTCATCTAGTTTGTATCTCCTTTATTTTGTCTTCTAATGATTCACTGGATCTGATAGTGTGAAAAATGGGATTGCATAGCTAAGGAAAAGTATGTGCAGAAGAACTGGTATTTACATGCTGGGATAAATACTGCAGCCTTTTGTACAGCATGAAAAATGTGTTTTCTTTCATGATCTTGCTATGTTTCAAACTGAGGGGATCTGTCCTTAGATCCTCACAGTGTGAGCTTGCATGATAACTTGTGGGAAATGCTATAGAAGATGCCAGAGAAATATTATGGTATCGATTTCTTAATGACAGTGAGTCCCAAAAATGACTGACATCTATCAGCTACCAGCTGATATGTTGTAGGATGTGAATAGATATGAGTGCAATGTAGTAATACTTACCAGCTCTGCACTGTGTGCGTGGAAGGTAGATTGGCATCATGAGTTAAAATTTGACAACTCTGAGGGGTTCCTGCAGTTAGCTATAAAGGCTTTTTTTTTCTGGTAAACTTAGGGGTCTGAGGCAAGACGTACTGTAAACATACTTAGGAGAATCAAGTTCTATGGTTAACTGAGGGACATAGATGTGAGTCATGTTGGATAAAGTCCCTAAAAGTGGTGATTTAAGCACTGTCAGAGTGATTTTAGTTCTGCATACCTGCTCTCATGTACACACTCTTCTCCCTTTGACTTAGAGACCTAACATTAGCAGAGAACTCCAGAGCTTTTAGCAGCAAAACTATCCAAATTACTTGCCAAATGCTTCAGTTGATGATAATATGGTGGGAACAACCAGTTTCTCAAATGTCAATTTATTCAGAGTTATTCCAGCGTAACTGTATCAATGCTAGTTTATCCATGCTACTGGATATCTAGATGAAGTACAAATCTGTGCCAGATACTAATTCTGTTGCCATTGTTATGTGCCCATCATTTATGGAAAGGATGACCAGCAGCGGGAGAGATGTGGTTTAGAAAAGAAAGTTGTTTTTTTTTTTAGTATCTAAGTACACCATATTAATAATAGGGGTAAGATGGGGAGGAATTGCAAGGACAGACTTAGAGGGTATCATGATAATTTTGCTCCTTTTTTTGTCAGCAGAATTTGCAACAGCAACTGTTTGAATAGGGTGTGTTTTCTCTATTACTATGCATTTATCACCCTTGTGGTTACAAGGTGTTTTAATCATTGATTCTCAATGTTTATGGCTAATGCCCGCTTGCATTTGCACTTCAATGTTTGTTCTTTCTGCTACCTCATATAGGCTTTCTATATTTTATTTATAAGGTTGGCTCATTGTGGAGCAGGTGGTAAGGTCATGCCTGACTGTTTCTAGTGCTGTAGATTTAGGCTGTGATTTTCAGTTTGGGTGGGGGTGATGAGGCTACAATGACTTGGAAAAGCTAAGATTCTAGCTCCCACCGTAGACTTATTTTCTGGAAATTGCCAATGATATTCAGTGACAGGAATTCAGTGCACTCCCATCCTATAGGCAGCGATAAGCAGAGCTTTTTTTTTTTTTTTTTTACCCCTCAAGTGAAGTATGTTGTCTTTCTCTCTCATTTTCTCTTCCTGTCTTTGTAATATCTATATGGTGTTTACCTCTTCAGTATGATTCAATTATAATATATGGAAACAATTCAGTTGTTTGTTTGCTAGAGAAGTTCTCATCCTTGTGTGAGTACGAATATCTTTTTAGTCAAATGGCCCTGTTATTTTGTACTTCCCATTAGGCTGGCATGGTTCCCTCAGTTTTACAGTAAATGGAGGATCTTTACATTTTGAATGGCTTTTATGAGTCTTTATAAAACTATAATTGCTGAAAATGTTACACTAATGCAGCGCTCAGTGTAGATGTGGAGAGATGGGAGGTTCTGGACAGGCTGAAACTCTTGTATATCCAGCTGATGGCTGGCATTTTAGATCTATGGCGTTTTTCTAAATGACCATCTACCAAAATGGTTTTGTTTTTTTTTTTCTCCTTGAAACAGATGTTCACAGTTTAATCTTTATCTTTTAAAATATATTGTGTGCATAAATTTCAAGTTTACAATTTAGTTCTACCATAACTTATCTAGCAGGTTTATAATTCCACCCATTGAAAAACAAAGGAAAAGTTTGAGCACAAATTATTGTAGTTTTGACTTGAAGCCTCAGAATGTGACCTTTCCAAGGTGAAGAAGGGAACTGGAGTCTGATGTTCAGCATTTTGACTCTGCAAAAGAGGGTTTTTTTCCTTGCAAAAGCCATGAGAGTAGAAACTTAGAAGGCAGAGCCAGGAGGTCAGACATAAGAGTCAAGGAAGTATGAATGACATCATCATCCCTAAGTACCCTCTCAGAAGATGAATGAGCTCTCTCTTGTATTACGATGCTAAAGAGCATTAGAAGGTGATATGATATCTAGACAACACATAAGATAAATGCCTCAGAGTATGCTAGAACAGCTTCTCCCCCACGCCCTCCACAACTACATAAATCCTTTGGTGGTCTCAATAATACAATATGTGGCTTATGAGTATTATATATTGTGGTCAGCTGGTTCTTGACAAAATTCATTTAGATTTAACAAGTACCTTGAACATTATCTAACATCATTACTTAAGCCAAATAACTCAGTGTAACTCTAGATACTATTTCTGTGATGAGATTGGCAGTCCTTTTGGGACATAGAGTGGAATTTTTTCACTAGTTGCTAAATAAAAAGTAAGCAGATGTCAACAGAAGAAATATCCCATCTTTTTTAAAGCTGGCACAAAATGTGTTTATCATGGTAAAACTTGACACAAAATGTTTTTGTCATGATAAAACTTGAAATGCAAGTTTCATGATTTAAATTAATTCCTTGTGAAGGGAATGCATGCTATGAACAAAACATGGGAAGTTTCTGTAATGCTGGTTCAAGGTACATTCTGTCAGAAGTGGATTCAGTCTGAATTTCAGTCTTTGTGCTTCAAAAGCACAGTCATTCTGCTATGACTTGTATAATCTTTCATACAATAATTTTGGAATATGCAAAGTTATGGCAGACTTCACTACCCAGCCTCTTTTGTTTATATAAACATCCCTTAGTATGTTCAAGAGGAAAATTTGATTAAAATATTTAATTGCATTTCTGTTTCAAATATTAAAAATAAAGTAAAAATCCCTCAGTAGAAAATCAGCTTCATTTTGGAATAAAAATGGATTCTGGATCTATGGTGTGTAGCTGCATGGAGGGCAGAGCTCTGCTGCATCATATTTAATAACAAAAGTAATTTTTCCTCTCTTCAATATTTGCTCAATTGCTGTTTTTATAGAAATAAAGTGATGCCCATTTGAAATAAAATGCAGGGCAAGAAGACCCTTTTTCTTTAGCTGTAACTGAAAGCTGCAAAGTCCTTTATTCTAAACCAAAAGCTGTCAGACTTCTAGCATTAATAGAAGAGTGGATGTTTCTTGACAAATGCCCCCATAAATTAGATATTAGCTTTAGTCAAACTCTGTCTCTCTCAAGAAATATTTCCACTTGCATATTCAATTGGAAGGACCTTACATGATGCCCACTTACTGCTATGAAAATCTAGGCTTCTGAGATGAAGGCAAAGAAAAATTTCTGTGAACAAAAGAATATCTGGAATAGCAGACCTTGAGCTTATGGAGTGATTAATGTGAGTTTCACTCAGTTTTTGATATGTCTGTCTGCTGCTCTGTCCACCTATCTATCTGTTTATCTATCACCATTGCAGTGGTAACATGCAGTATCAATTGGATTTTAAAAGACATAGATCTTTTATATTAGCTGTCCTTTTTTATAATACCTTTTACAAATTTAATCAATGCATTTTAATATACAATATAGTTTAAGTGCAATATACAATAAATATTCAAGCTTCATCTTAAACATGCTCTAGCCTTTAAATTGTTAAAACTGCAGTGCCCTTTCAATCTACTTACATAATGTCATAAAATATACATTTCAAGGTAAATGAAGTCAGCTACTTCAATTTAGTCCCTCAAACTGGTAGTAAATGAGAGGTTAACACTATGGTGCCAAACCCATTATTGAGTAAATTTAGCACCTTGGACAGCTCTGTAAAATCTTTATTGCTTTCCTGACCTGCTCGTCATGTTCTGTCTATGTGTTCAGTGGCTCTCAGCTCTGATTGAAAGGCAATATATTAGATCCCGAACACAAACATGCTCGGGGGCTGCTTCACTGTGAGCGTAATGACATGGAGGTGAGAACAATTTTCTGGTCACCGCAATCCAAGCACCTTGCAAGGTCTGTTGCTCTAACTTATAGAGGACTTTTGGGGCTCCTTTGTATGTGGAGTCATAACAGTAGCTTCTATAGTAATTTAGCCACAGCTGCAAAGGGTTTAAGATGTATTCAGAAAACAAGAAATTAATATCTCAGGCATGTCTGTAGTGGTATTTTATTGTGTATTTTTAAAGCTAGTTTGTGCCTATAAGAACTACGGAATTGTATGATCTGAAAATGTCATAAACAAGAAATGCTTTTATTGTGTGAAAATACCATTAGACAAAGTAGGAAACTCAAATTTACAGACTCTGAAAAAAAATATAACCATTGACTAGCTAGAAAAATTAAATACTACTTGTCAAGTGTATTTCAATAAACCATCATGGAAATTAGTTTTATTTACATGCAGTATGATAAGGCAGCAAAGAACTTCCAGTGTTTAAGAACTGGATTATATTTGATATTAGGTAGAGAAGCTATAAGATTCCATGTAATTGCCTCATTTTTTAACATGGTCTTCAATCTCTTTTTAGATGCATTCTAAGATTTTTAGCTCAGCCTTACATAAATAACTATGATTAGTCAGGTAGAGCAGAAATGACTATTTAAACTTTATTCTTTTTTTAGTAATTTGGCATAATGACAGCTTAGGTTAACAATATTCGAAAGCAGTTTGTGGGCTCGGTATCACATTCTAATTTTCCATCAGTGAAATATATAGAGCAAACAATTTCTACTGAAGTGAAATAAATTGTAGTTTGCAAAGTCAAACACCTGTGCAGTAATTTTCAACCTAAAAATCATGCATTGAAAAAGATAACATTTTTCAGTAACATCTCTGTTGTTCTCTAGTTTGTATCATCAGTATGAGGCAAAAAGGGCAGCTCAGGGTTCTGATGATTCTGGTAAAGCAACAAGGATTGATTGTACCTGTATGTTGTTTGTAGTCTGTCTGTCCATGATTATATTGCTAACTGTTGTGGTCAGGATACCCACAAAAAACCCAAAGCAGCAACCACAACAGAAAGAAAATAAAAGAGCCAAACAAATCAGAAAAAGGCTGTAGCAACTTAACTCCTCAGAATCTGTTTCAAATACGGTGATTTAAAAATCCATCAATTATATATTACATCTCACTTCGTATGTGGAAAAGAATTTAAATGTTTGTTCTGAGAGAGGGGTATGTGCAGCATAAGGCAAGCCTAAATGTTTACTGGGAGTACAAAAATCCTCCATCTCATTTTTGAATTTAGGACATTATGTATGTCATAAGTAGTTACTGCAGTATGACAACTATTTTATCTTATATTATAGAGAATTTAAAATTGAAAAAAATGCTAATATGCATCTAAAAGCTTGTCATTTGGAGAGTTGTTCAAGGATTTTTGAAGAGGTTATGGTGACAGCAAAATGAACGCAATTATATCTCTATTTTCTGATCAGAGTCTACAGTATACGAAAATTGAGCATTACTGTTTCTTTTTGGTATGAAATATGGGTCTTGTGTAAAATATTTTAAGTTTAAAAGTTTAACTCTGTAGAAAACTGTAAAATCCTTAGAACTGGTACTATTTTTGTCAGCTACTTGCAGAAATACACCATGGTCAAAATAGTGTCATGTTAGTATATTAAAGCGATACTTAGGGGCTGGGAATTACAAAAAGACATTGTTTTACTCAAAGGACTGTCTCAACTGGTTTTTATCAGACAATTGAGAATCTGCTAGATGCTTTGAAAGAATAAGAAAAAAAAATTCTTTTGGGTTAATTCTGCAATGCATTTTTACATTTTCTATCAGGATAGTTCAAAGAGATTTTTCTACATTATAAAGTGTCAGAACACAGGAAATGCTATTATTGCTTGTGTTTTAAAATACTCTAAGAAATAATAAGTGCAAAGGAACAAATAAGAAAATGGAGAAAAGAAAATTTGCCCAAAATGAAGGACTAAATCCCAAACTGTTTTAAATTCTGCTTTCCAGGCAGGGAATTCTTCTGGGAAGCACTGCACCATACTGGGACATTCTCTTGTACTGCATGTGTTTTTTTCTTGTGCATCATTCTATGTACATGGGTTCTAACCTGACCCATCATATCAGGATACAAACAAATGAAGTTGAAAGGTTACATTACCAGTAGCGTAGGACTGATTGGATATCCTTTGAATGTGGCCTGCTGGGTAAGGTCACAATTCCTGCAGTATGCAATTAAGATTAAAATAAACACGTTGAAGGGATTCATAACATGCTTTGAATGACATTGATTGCAGTAATCTAGTATATGACCTCAGGATTGTATTCTGCAATAAACCAATGAGTGGTTTATAGCGCAGATGGTAGAGACAATTGAGTGATGTATTTTATTTTGCAGCACCAATGATTCTCACCTTTTGACTTGATTAAGCGTGTGTGTGAATAGGATGAAGTAGTGATTTAACACCATATAGTGGTTGCTGAGAGTTGTAACAATTAAGGTATACCTGCTAGGAGAAAAAAAAAAAACCCCACACAAAACATGGTGCAGCTCATAGAAGAGTATCAAAGATTCTAATATTTGTTTTTCCCCACAAGGAGTTTATTGAACTCAGAGGAGTGCATCTGTTTTTATATTGACAGGAAGTAATACTGAAGAGGGCTGCTGATTTAGTAGAAGCACTCTATGGTATGCCACATAATAACCAGGTAAATGCATTCTACCTCAGCAATTCTAAACATGTCTTTTTCTTAGATGTTTAGATAGATCAGGGGCTAAAGGTATAGGATACTACAGTGTGAGCCAAGAATAAATATAGAAGGTAATGCCATACTGGAGTGGGGTTTAGTTTCCTTTTTTAAAGGGTGTGAATTTAGTGTTTGTAAAAGTGAGGTGTTTTAAACCCTGGAGGCATTTTCTGACTTTCACCAGATACTATATAATATGGGCAATTGTATCCATTGTGTCTTGCCACTAGTGATTTTTCAGTATTACCCTAAATATAGCTTTAGGGTGGAGTAAGTCTAGGCTCCAGCCCCATTCTGCCAGTTGGTTTTGTTATACAGAAACGTGGCTGCTGGGACTGAAACTTCCAATTCTCTTACCACAAATGTCAGGATTTGTCACAAAGGCAGCACATCTTATAAACATCATCTATCAGTCAGCCAACTGGTTTAGAAAGAAAAACATCTGGGTTTTGCCTTTGGACAGGGAAATGTTTCATTTTAGTGTGTAAGAAAAGGTTTGTCAGAGTCACGTTGGTAACTGTTAATTTGGATTTTGCCTTCTTATCCTCTAGGAAATAATCCTGAAAAGAGCAGCAGACATCGCAGAAGCACTCTACAGTGTCCCCCGCAATCATAACCAGCTCCCCGCCCTTGCTAACACGTCAGTCCATGCAGGAATGATGGGAGTGAACTCCTTTAGTGGTCAACTAGCTGTCAATGTTTCCGAAGCCTCACAAGCCACCAATCAGGGTCAGGAGAAGACTCGTCTTCCTCTCTCTATAAATCTTTTCTGATAAAAGTCAGAGAAACGTACAGAGCAGCAAAAGAGTGATGCTTCAAAAGTGAAGGCTAGGAGCATGTCTAGACAGACACAACCCCACGTGCATGTGCAACCTCTGAATGACACAATGCTGTCATCAGATGGGGCTTTCTTTAGTGACTTTTGCACCAGTTCAGGGAAAGCACTTCTGCATATATCTAAAGAGCTTTTCCTCCAGCTCAGAATAACACTTGTATTTGTATCTAAATCCCACTAATCTTAAAAGAATTTCTATCAACTTGAGTACGTACTTAATGTTAAGTACTTGCTTATATGTTTTCCTGAGCATGGATGATCTCTCAGTCTGGGTCCTATGTAGCATTTTGTTACAGCACCAAATTATCCCTTGAATATTTGCCTGTTTGGTTTTGCAAGAGATTGCACTGTCACTGTTTTTTTTTTCAGCATTTCAGACTTTTCTAAATTTTGAAACTAGCAAAAAAATAGAAATATTTACCAAGACATTTTCAGAGCTTCTCTAATTTTTAAAAGAAAATGTTTTTCACTTTGTATAAAATCAATATTGGTTTAATTCCTATAGTTAAAAAAAAAAAAGTGAAGAACATTTTTGTAAAAACCCTCTGAATTCTCTCCTCTCCTTTGCTCAGCTCTATTTATTATCCGACTTAAAAGTCCACTTTAATGAGACAGTATTAGAATGAGGTTGTTTCCTAGAAAGACAGACAAAATTATTTTGCATTACAATTTTAACTTGGTGCCAAATTTGATAGTAATTTTCTACCAACATAATGATCAGACCAGGGCAAAAAGACTGAGGATATCCCACTACTTTCAGAAATACACCCTACATTTTCTCAACTGTGCAGTGAGCATCTAATTTGAGATGTGTTAAACTGGATCAAGATCGAGATCAGAAGAGAGTTAACAAAAATCACATATTTTTAACACACTTTAATTTGGTATGTACTCCTCTTTTTGAAAATGTAGGTCATGTTTACTCCATTTCCTACAAATATCTCTTTTAGAGTGAGTATGCCTGTAAAACCCAATGGTAATCTTTGCTTGAGGGCATGAGTCGCTTGAGGAGCTGCGAAGGCTTTAGCCTCCCTCCTCCTGCTTTGTGCTCCCATCAGTCAGCAATGACCTTAGGCAGCAAGGGTTCACAATTTGGGTTCCCTGGTGGTAGTGGTGGTCAGCCCTGGTCCTCCCTGTGCACACCTTGGCTGGACCAGGCTGCTGGCTTGGTAGCCCAGAGTTACTTGCTTGCAGTTGTTTGTGTAAGAAACTGTTCTCGGGCTTATACCAATTTCTAAATGTTTTCCCTCCCCACAAAAGGTTTTACTCGCAACTCGAGCAGCGTGTCACCTCATGGCTACGTGCCAAGCACCACCCCTCAGCAGACAAATTACAACTCTGTCACAACAAGCATGAATGGCTATGGGAATGCTGGAATGTCAAATTTAGGTGGTTCTCCAACCTTCCTGAATGGATCTGCTGCCAATTCTCCCTATGCCAGTGAGTATTACAAGGCTTTTCTGTATTTTGCACATTTTCATTAGAAGGAGATGATGACTTTTCTGTGATACTCAATATTCAGTTTCTATTTTGAGGACTTGAAACAGAGCTTGTTCCTTTCTCTCCTCTCCAAGGCTCTGACCTTTGAAGCACTTTGAAGAGATTAGTGTTACCAGCAATGATTTTCTCTGTTTTATTATGATGATTATGATTATTATTATTTGGGAGTGTCATAAGATCTTAAGAAGAATAATATGTCTCATGATTTGGGCTGATAGTTTCAGAACTTACTTTCTACTCTATAAATAACAAATGCAGTCCTCAACCTTGCTAGAAAGCAGGGATGGCATAAGTGACCTAATGTTCATTGGAGGGGATCAGAAGTCAGCTCTCAATACACAACTTCTGTTGCAGTGGGTATGAAAGGAAGGTAAGGATATTTGCTGCAGGAAAAAGTAGTTTTTTCCATCTATAAGATATGAAGGGCAGAGAAGTTTACTGTAATAAGACTGATGTTTCCATAAACTGCATGAAGATGTTTCTGAGACCTCTGTGCAAATAATATGTTCATAACCTTTATAGAAATTATTAATTACTATTGGGACTAATTTTGATTGGCTATACTCCATTTGCTTTGTAAGTAGGTATTATATTGACTTCACCAAGAGCTTAGTAAAATGTGACAAGAGTTTGTCTGTGCAGTGAATGCCACCAAGATGCAAGTCGTACAAATCATATATTCCATGGCATAAAGAGCTTGTGCTCTACAGTCCCAGTTATGAAAATACTTAGGTGTAGGACTAATTTCCTCATTTTGTTATTAAAGGTTTAGTAACCTGTTTAAATATAAATACGTTTCTGTTGGTAAAGGCCTATGAGCCTCTTCTGCAGCTGCTCACACAGCTCAGTACTCCCTATTCATGTGAGAAAATGAAATGAACGGGACCTGCCCAGTTCCTCTGACATTACTCATGTGTGTCATAAAGGATTCCACTGATATCTGTGGAAAGCTGCTAGCAGAATCAGACCAGAAGATCTTGTCACGTAAATAGGCTTATAGGCTGAGACCCTAGTATGGACTGCTGAACATCCAAGGTTTACACAGCAAATCTCAAGTTTAGTGGTGTAACAGCAGTAATGAATTATTTTGAATTGTACCACTAGAATTCAGAATTAGAAAAGGGATAGTAACCCTGATTTAAAAAATTCCCTCCAAGTCTTCTTAGCTGTTGCAAATTTAGAGGGAAATATTTACCCACATAACTAGTACTTACAACCCGGCAATTGCTAACCAGTTATTATTTTTGTACTCTAATAATAATGTAACATGTAATGTTACCAGGTACCCTACTTATTAAGTTGAATTTACTGTCATTGAATCTGTGCACTCTGAATTCATAATATAGCATGATTGATGAGACATCTCTTTTTGGAAGCAGATGCCAGTAATGCATTTAAAATACTCTAGCAATGTATTATTTCATATTTATGAACAAAGTCCCCTTTAGAATAGCACTTCACTTCTCAGCCCTGGTTCTTTATTCTAGTTATATTTTGGGAGGTTTTCTTGGTAGATCTGTCATTCTGCTAATGCCTAATCCATTGAATCAGAAAATGCTTCAATCATGACCTGAAAATTAAAAGGTGGCATTCTTAATTAAATCAATAAACTAATTGCTGTATAGTAGCAATTCAATTTAGGTGCTTTGATTGCTCTCCCTTAGCAAGTACTTCCAGACATAGAGTGACTTCAGAGTAAGATTGTATCTGTCAGACTGTGAAACTTTGAACATTTAATTTCCATTAATTGATTTCCTCAGTGTTAACAAATATGATATCAGATTCTCAAATAAGAACTTAAATAGGGTGATTTTTATCTACATAAATGCAAATAAAATAATAATTCAAAGCCCAGATGATATGAAATTTACTCTATAATATGTAATTATTCATAGACCCCTTGTATATATAAGCAGTTTCTAAACAGGACGAAGAATGAAAGTGTGGGATCTTACTATTGTTCTTTTCCTCTTTTTTTTTTGTTTGATAAAAGGGGAAACTGGCAATGCTGTCTGAATATGAAAGTAGCTGGCTTTATTTTCAAACTGAATTCCTATATATCAGGTTTGCATTTTAGACAATCAGTTGGGTCCCTAACAAAAAAAGGATATCCTTATGTCTACACTTACTTAGAAAAACTGAAGACTATAATATTTTTCAGTGTTGTATTTAAGGCAAGATCTTCATTTGCTGTATACCAGAATGGCTTCATTGCTTAGCTATTCCAGCTGAGATTCCAGTCGATGGCTCTGAATGAGAATGTTGTATTGACTGTGTTCAGACCGTGGTCATAGATCCTCTGGGATAATTATTTGTCTTGACCATTTTAAAACACACTTTCATTTTCAAAATTCTCTATCTCGGGTGAGATATGAAATGCCAACTCCATTCTGGTGCATAAATAAAATGGTCACGTGAGAAATACGACTGTTTTTCATGTCACTGAGAATTCCGGGGAAGTCCTCACAGCAGAACCTTTCCTAAAGCTGATGGATACAGGGAATCTGGGGACTGACTTGGCATTAGTAGTTATAACAGGAAAGCATTTGTGGCCATTGTGAGAAAGGATGAGTGGTTTCTTCCATTGTGAGATAAAAGAAAAGCATGATTTCTGCCAGTTATCCACATGTATATTTTTTTGTGCAACAGACACTGAAAACACCAGTAGCAGGAGACCAAAGGAATGAAAAACTGTCAGAGCAGCCATCTCACTGGTTGTTTTATGCTGAACAGCCTCCGTGTGTGTGTGTGTGTATATATATATACACACACATATTTTTATATGTGTGAGTGTATATAAATTCATAGCTTTTGGAATCATAGAATCAAAGAATGGTGGGGGTTGGTAGTGGCCTCTAGAGATCATTGAGTCCATCCCTGCTGCCAGAGCAGGATCACCCAGGGCATGCCACACAGGAACAGATCCAGGCAGGTTTTGAAAGTCTCTAGGGAAGGAGACTCCACATCCTCTCTGGCCAGCCTGTTTCAGGGTCTGTCATCCTCACAGTAAAGAAGTTTTTCCTCACATTGAGGTGGAACTTCCTTTTAATAACTCCTTTTAAACCCTAGTTCTTTCAGGGTTTGAGAGAGGAAAGAAGCCCAACCATTTTTGCTGGCTTTTGATAAGCAGGTTGACTGGGTCACCACTAAGGCCTCTTTAGCTTCTGCAAGTTTGCTTGAAACCCCATAGGTCTTTCTGGACCCATCCTGCTACAACAAAATCATGGCTTAAACTGCCGGTTTTGGAGGCCAGTTAAAAACTCAAATGTTTCCAAGTTAAAAATTCCATATCCAGATTTGCACTCTATCTAGTTTCCTTGCCCATCAGTTTTGTACCCCTTGAGTTACCTACACAGTCTGGATTCCCTCTTAACCAAGGACATCCACCTGCACACAAAAAAATATCAGAAGTTCAGTCCAGGGCAGTGGTTAATGCCAATCACCTGAAAAGTTCGAAACAAGATGGCAGGACAGGGTTGTTGTAAGAATTAAGAACCGCAGTGACAGAAAATTAAGGGACTGTTGAAGAACTCCTGGAATTACTGCTCCTGAACACCTGCAAAACAGAACAAAACAAGTGGTTTTCCTGTAGTGATTATCGCACTTTGTGAACAACTAAAAATCCAACTGCAGTAAAATGGCCTTGGCCATTTGACATTAGACCCAGTGCATCCACAAAGCAGAGTTCTCTTGTTTCTGCAGCCTGCTGATTATCTAATACTAAGGAATGCCTTCTGGGGGGGTCTTTTTTTTCCTCTAGTTGTGCCATCAAGTCCGACAATGGCCTCCTCCACTAGCCTCCCCTCAAACTGTAGCAGTTCCTCTGGGATTTTCTCCTTCTCACCAGCCAACATGGTCTCAGCGGTGAAACAGAAGAGCGCTTTTGCGCCTGTCGTGAGACCGCAAACTTCTCCTCCTCCCACCTGCACCAGCACCAATGGCAATAGCCTGCAAGGTAGGTGAAAACAAATCTGGAGCACAGACAGCTGCTCTCAAAACCATGAGTTCCTAGTGCCTTGCGAGGCTCTAAGTGACACTGAGTTGTCAAAGGGGATAGAAGACAATGGGGGATGCCTGGTGGCCTCTGTCCTAAAGTTTCTTCCTGTAAAGAATAACTGGACTCCACCACCAGCCCACGTAGTACCATGCAGGTGTTTGGCAACTACCCTATCTCTAACACAACTAATCCTGCTGAATTGAGAGGTTGTGTCTTTTAAAGCACAGACCTACTTTTATGATAAAAACGAGTAATATTTCAGCTTACTAATACCATCCTTTTTCTTTCTTTCCTTTCTTATTCCCTGTTGTCGTCCTTTATCAGACCAGTCTTTTGTGGACTCTAGCAAGTACTCCACTGCAGGGTCTCTCCAGGGGCTGGCCTTCTCCTGAAGTACGTCACTCAATCTTCCCTTCCTTTTTTTCCTTTGTCATACTACACTTGTGCAGAAATCCTACTGAGAGCAAATAGACCGTTACAGAGCTTGGCACAAACCTTTGCTTTTCATAAATAGAAGACACATTACAAATTAACAGCAGCATTTTCCAGATTAACTTATACCAGGGCAAAAATTAGTTTCCACAGATCAATGTACTTCTGTGCCAGTTAATTCCATAAATGGCACGGGGCCTTTTTAAAAGCCTCTTCAGCTGTTGGTATCAAGGGGCTGCTCCTTTTGTGCATCCCTTCCTCTCTCATTACAAAGTATTCCAGCATTAGCACCTAAATACGTTTTGAAGCATTGATGCAAGCCAAGGAAGTGACAGACAAAAGCTTGTCAAACTGAGGATGCTTCAAAGACCAGCACTGCCCATTTCATTGTTTGGTTCAGCCTGTTTTACAACACCGTGCCTAAACCTTCCCGTGTAATTACCTCACTACACATTAGTGTGCTGAGAGAGACATTTTCATGCTTGCTTAGACTGAGGAGTTTCCATAAGCAGATGCAGCCAGCTGCCTCCAACTGTGCCAGGGGTGGGAAAGGTTTTGCGGTATGCCTTGTGCTTCCCCTAGACCTGAGGTCTGTTTTCCTTCCACGTGCCTGTGCAAATTATCCAAAGAGCGTCACACAGGGAATAAAATCCATCATTTTTAAAGCCATGTTCAGAAGGAGCTGTGGAGAGCCGGGGGAGGATAGTTCCACAGACTCCACATGTCACTCTATGGTCTCTGGAAAGAGAAATGCTGTGCTTGCGGGCACAATGCTGATAGCACCATTAACAGCCAAAAAATCTATATGCAGACAGAGTGGAAGGAATTAATTCATAAAAGCTGGGATCTATTGTGACTGAAGGAAAATACTGTCCTCAGTGCATTTTACACTGGTGAATTGAAAGGAGGAATCCTTGCAGATGTACACAGAGAAATCTGAAAATACTAGGACCATATAAGCAGAACTTGGATGCCTTCAGTCAGAGCTTTGTTGTAAATACGGACTGTCAGGGATAAACCACAACAAAATTCTCACTTGAGCTGTAGTGTTTAGAAGATTAATTTTTGCAGGTTTTAAGAATTTGGAACTGCTGACATGCCACAGATTTTAAAGGCAAAAAATGTTTCTCCTCCAAATTAAAAATTAAAAAAGGACCTAAGAATTGACTGCTTGAAGCTTGTGAACATATTAATGTCTTTTTCTTCTCTTCACCTTGTCCCAGCTTGCTATTGCAGGTGGAGAGAAAAAAGCGAGTAACAGGAGAAAGCTTTTTCAAGCACTGTTTCCCCTTTCACAAGACATGGAATTCTCAGATCCCACATACTCAGTTATGAAAAGAAATTATGGAATGAGCTGAGAGCACTGGACATGACTGGGGCTTGCTGATTGCCTCCTCATTATGTCACATCCAGATCTGTAATGCCCAGAAACCACACAGATCTGAGTGTTTCCCCTGATTTTCACTAAGCAAATCATTTTTCGTAATAGGAATGAGACACCAAGAGATGGTTCATTTCTAGGTCGTCACTGAACTTCTTCGTGAGACACACAGCCTGTAGTCCCATGTCTTTTGACACCACCTGGGGCTTGTAATAATCACTCAGAAATGCACCGCCTGTTGTGCCTTATTGCTTAAATAAACAACCACGTATAAGGAGGCTGTCTTATCTCTCTTGGGCTTCTGGATACATCAGAAAGCAATCAAGCTTTCCTTATGTAGCTTAGAGATCAGCAGAACTCACTAAAACAACAGCCAGGCTTATCTGTTGTTCTCTTTGCCATGCAATTTTGTAAAACTCAAAATACATTATTCCCGTAATTTGCTAGCAGCAAATACAAATTAGTATATGATAGAAGAAATAATGCCCATGGGTGGGAGTTTTTCTACTCTCTGCCCTCCCTTTTTGGAGGTAGTGTGATCTCATACCTACACTATTTCCCACTGATATCTCTGTTTTCAGGATCAATAACATGCTACAGCTGAGAGAATTTGCATGACTAGATGTAGCACTTATGGAATAAAAGTGGAGTGATATAAATGAAGACTTGGAAAGAATGGAAATATCAAAGCTTTTAGGCAGAAAAGATATCATTTGCCATTTGCCTTGTAATTTAATTCAGAACTTCAGAGCTCTTCAAAAGCAATAATGCTTTGAAAAAATGAGCTAAGATCTGCATCCATACCATTTGTTTCCAATGGCAAAAGGTGTGTGGCTGATATATAACTACAGGAAAATGTCTAAGCTGTGAAGTGAGGAGTTGCAATTATGTCACCTTTGTTTGGGCTCTTACCCAGGGTAGGCAGCTCTGCTGTCCTAAGAGAGTCAATTCTTGACCACTTTTTGGTGGAATTGATTTGGTTTTCATGAATCTTTTAGCTTGACAATTTTTTTTTGTTTGAATAATATGTTGACATTTTCTACAGTATGGGTAATTTTTCTAAATCAAAACAAAATCTTTTAAAGTTTTACCTTTTGTTTTAAAGTTTCACTAAATTTCAAATTTAGAAAGGGCTGAAGAGGACAAAAAGGTTGAAGTAGAATGCACAGGGAATTAATTATCTATCTGACTCTGCTCAGTTGCACTCATCACATGTAGGAAGACTCTACCCATTCCCATCTGCTCAAGTCCTTGCTTATCTGAGCAGTAAAGGGAGGAACAATGTTGCTTTTCTCTGTGCTGTTACATACTCACTGATATCCAAGCACTGCAAATCCCATCCCTATATTCTGCTAAAAAACTGTCATCCCAAAAATCTCCGTGTTCTTTGCTAATAGACATAAAAATTGTTATCCTCAGGTAAGAAACAGGAAAAAAAATTAAATTACTTGATGAAATGCAGTAAGCTAGAAGGAGAAATAGCACAAAACCCATGTCTTGTGTCCATGCCTATGTGAGTCTTTCATGTATTCAGGTAGAGAAAATCACACTCTCACCCTTAGCTGCAGGTGGCTGCTATGGAGAGCTGCCACAGCAGAGTTAGTCTGGTTGATTGTATCCATCGCTGTCAATACCAATTCTATTGACACCATAGAGGTCTGTGGTTCACAGTCTATACCCTGGCCCCTGTGTAAGGATCCCAAGAGCAGAATAGGGAGCAAACAGAACGAGAGCATCACTTGTCTTGAGTTTGCTTCATTTCCAGTCACAAATAACAGGGAAACAGCCCAGTTGTGAGGATTCAGGACTCAGACACTCAGGCACTGCTGAAATAAAACCCTTCAAGATTTTTTTTTTTTAATTTTATTTTTTTGTGTGTTATTTCCCACAGTGTTGATTAAATCAGCAAGAATTCTAAAATAAAAGGCAATATTGAATTCATCCTGTGATTTGAGATGAAGGAGGCAGCATAGCTATGGAGATAATATGAAAATGCATCCTCAGATTACCACCATGGTGGAGCCAAAAAAGCCCATGACAGGAAATACCTCAGCAAGGAACATCTAAGACACAGTGGTGTCCTCTATGCTGCTCACTTGAGTGTCTTCCTGTAGGGCTTAAAGCAACTTAACTCGCCTCTCTATCCTTTTTATCCTTCTTCTCAGCTCCTTGAAGAGCCCTTATGTGGAGTGGAAACAATCAGTACAGTGATTCCACATAAAACCATTGCCGAACGATAAATTCCAAGAACTGAAATGCTGCTGTATAGTTGCAACATGTCACCTCTGAGGATGGCCTGCTGCAAACATGTGGATGTGTTTTGCATTCTCGCCTTCTCCCCTCATTTTATTTCATTTAATCAGTGCAGTTTGCTCGAGCTGTTCTCCCCTTGCTGATTAGACTTGTAATTCTTGCACATATGGTGGTGTTTGTGGAGAAAACATTTCCCTCCTCTCCCCCTCCAACCCCAAATCTGTGAGTCTTTTACTTTGGCTCTGTTCTTATCAAATAATTGCAGCTGTAATTAAAGCACAATGAATCAGCACCAGTCACAGGGTTGAGCTCTTCCTTAAGAAATTACATGTCCAGATGTCTGAGATGGCAGGCAGTTCTAGCATTTAAATAATGTGCCCATGAAGTGCCGCCAACCTGAAGGCAAATCTGTTTTCTACCTTTTGGCAAATAACCTTACAACTGGTATTTTAAAGATTCATTGTTGTTACAGTTTTCATCGTAAACTTGCATGTCTACCTCCTGTAACGCTGTGCTTCCTCGTAGCGTATCACTCGGGCACTTGCTGTGTCTGACCTGCATAGAGCCCCTGGTAAAGAGAGGGAGACCAAGCCGGAGGTCAAGCTAGGTGGACAACTCTGGCTCCTCTTTAAGAGAGGTGGTGGTTTCATAGAAAATGAAGTTAGGAGAGATAATAAAGCCATACTGATGATTCAACTTAGCCAACAGAAGAAAAGACATTCTACATTAACATCAACATACAGCTCAGTGTAGTGAGTGATATCTGCTGCAAATGTAACAAATCCATGAGACACTGGTCTGCTAAACCACCAGTTAAGGACATATTTCATTTTGAAATTGCATCTGGGAGCTTAAGTCCTTTTCCGAGCACCTTGGAAATACATACTTCAGTCCTAGGACTGAACACTGAGCTCATAAGAGAAAACTGGTGTATGAGGATGAACCACTCTTAGTGTGCCTAATGCAGCACAAGCCCTGCCAGGTCTGTGATGCTGGTGGCCTATAGGACTCCAGCCATTTTCTCATACGTGGAGCAAGTATTTTCTTTACTTTTAAAAGAGTAATGGAATATGTGCCATTAAAAGTGTAATGGAATGTGTGGCATTAAAAGAGTAATGGAATGTGTGGCAATGGCTGGGTCAGGTTTAAGCTTCCTAAGCATTCTGAGATTTTGAAAGTAAAATCAGAAAATTAAGTTGGGGTCTGATTCTAATACTGGGGCAAGTGCACTTTTTCTTCAACAAAATCACTAATTTCAGCAGTTGCTTGCAATTTAATCCACTTTCCAGTCAGAACGAGACTCCCTGATTACTGTATACATGGTTGTCTCTACTAGGTGATACTTAATATATAAATTTAATTCACAGTACAGCTGAGTACATTGCTAATAAATGTTTAAAAGCTCTGAGGATTTTAAAACTTGCTTGATAATGCACAAAAGTAATTTTCCCCCCCCCCTTTTCTCCCCCCCCCCTTTTTCCTTCTGACAGCTATATCTGGCATGATTGTTCCCCCCATGTGAAAGAATTGCCTTGAAGAATTTTATTAATGAAGAGGTTGAATTCTGCTTCAGAGAGAATCTGATACAAGTCCCAGAGTGGAACTTTTTACTCAGGCCTTTTTAAAAATAAAAAAAGAAATAAAGAAGAATCTTACAATAACTGCGGATTTTTAAACAAAACAAAAATCACCATCTTTGCAAATACTGAAATTAACAATCTACAATTGCAAGGTGTTGATTCAAGTTGTCCATCCCAAATACCTGGGAGATATATTTATTGTATGTTGATAAGAAATTCACTCTTTTTTTTTTTTTTTTTTTTTTTTGGGGGGGGGGGGGGGGGGGTTGGGGGGGGGGGGGTTTTGGGGGCTTGCTTTTGTTTCCTTCTGATTTTTGTGTTTTTTAAGGCTTGATTTAACTCAACACCATTTGTCTTTTATAAACCATACAATTACACGAGGGACACTAGAGATGGAACTCCACATTTTTAATTTATGATTTTTTTTTTTAAAGCTGTGTAAAGAAAAATGAAGTGGTGTCATTTACATACAAGTCTGTATGGGACAGAATAGAAGTGCCAGTTAGTTTTTCGTAGAAGAATTATGGCCATTTAATTAAGGGTCGGCTCATATAGGTTTCTTATCCAGTGGTGACTTGTTAATACGATGTATTTGTAATGTTCTAATTAAATAGATATCATGCCCTAGAAAGCTGATATTTTTGGATGACGAGGGTGGGATGAAGGGTGAGATTAGTAACCTCTGTCTTTAATATCAGGCTAAATAATTGTGTAAATAATGCCACGAGAAAAGCTGGTGAAAGGGAAGGTAAGGAAGCAAATAGCAAACACATTTCCTCTTGAACTGCAAATCCAGTGCCTCTAGACATGATGCTACCACTGCAGAATGAGATGAGCACGGCTCTCGCTTTAGCTTACGTGTCAGACTCTTTCCAAATGAGTGGCCTTCATGAACTTCAGTGTCAGCTGAGCTGTGCATAAAACGCCGTTTGGGTTTTGCAGAGCCGTCTAACGACACCAACCGTGGCCACCACACGTGGGGTGTTTCCAGCGTCGCCCCTCTCCCCTCACCCTATTTGTTTTTCTAGAGCAGGATGAGAACGGGGCTCGTCTGTGGCTCTGCATCCTCCCGGTGTAAAAGCACACGTTTTGTCAGCCTCCCGCTAGGATTGTTCCTGTATCAGTCGACCCTCTCAGTTTGTATCATAATATATTAAGCAACAGGTAACTGCTTTTGAATAGTAAATGGAAACACGAGTTTGGGGGTGGGGGGTGGGGCTGTTAGGAAGGTTTCAAATCAAAACCATAGCTTCTGTTTTACAAAAATTTTGCTATCATTATCTGGGAAGTGTTCTTAAAAACTATTAGTCAAAGAGGCAGCAAAGCTCTGAAGATGCATTACCTGATATTTTTTCTTTGCTGTTGTGTTTTGTATGTAGTTATAAATACTGTAGATTTTTTGTGATTTTTTGCCAAAGTTGTTGTTCTATTTATACATTTTAATGTCTTAAGACAGTTTTTCAATATCACAAAAAAAAAGGATTTTACTGCATATTTTGCAAAAAGAGCTCACTACCTTTAGCTTGCACATACTCGCAGAATTAATTAAAGAAAAAAAAAGCTTTTTGTTTCTGTTTTTTGTTTATTTGTTTTGCAGGGGATTTTGTAAAATATCCATATAAATAATGTATTTATCTTTGGAATTTGTACATTGCTTTTTATCCCCTACCAAGTTTATTTTATTGTGTATGTTTGCTATGTGAAAAGTGCTGATTTGTTTGGTCATTCACCGTTGTATTAGCTGTTTAAATGTGATTTTAAAACATTTCATTTTTAGGGTTTTTTTTTAGTATTGTTTAAAACCATGCTTCCATTTTTTTTTTTAATTTCCACCCAAAAGCCATTGTCTATTTTTGTATTATTTGTAAGTTAAGAAGTTTTTTCCAATATATGGCAAAAAGTAGCATATTATTCTTGTAGCATTTAGTTATGTAGATTTTAAAAAAAATGTATCCTTTGCTTTTGAGGCTTAACAAAAACTAATGCTGTTTTACTCTATTAATATGCATGGGATTTCTCCTCTTTGGAGTGACGCATTTTTGTGCATTAAATATGGGGAGAAACTTCATAGAACTCAATGAAAATACTTTCTTTCTTAAGTCTGCTTGTATATTTCTCTGTCTTTCACATAAATATAAACCAGCAGATTGGATGCCTTAACAATGCAAATCATACTCATTTCACTTGTACATTGTACTGTGCACCAGAACTGTCAATCATCACTAACATTCTAACGAAAAAAAAAAAAAA